>OY987261.1:1871204-2032431 GCA_963920725.1 Rhamphomyia laevipes
TATTATATATTTATTTGTTTATATATTTAAAAAAATGTTTAATATATTTATTTTATTTATTCAAACTTATATTAATTAGAATACAAATTTATTTTAGAGTATAAATTGAAGTTCAAGTTCTTTCAAAATAATGTGCGTATAAAATTCATTGTATACCTTACTGTTATTACCTATACGGTAAATGATAAAAATATAATAATATCGATAATTAAACGTTGATATTGTATAAAGTTAATGTTATAAAACGTTGATATTGTAAAACGTTAATATTATAAAACGTTGATATTATTTATAAAACGTTGATGGTATTTACCAAATGTTGATATTATAAAACGTTAATATTATAAAACGTTGATATTATTTATAAAACGTTGATGTTATTTACCAAACGTTGATATTGTACGACATACGATCGTATTGTAAAAACTTAAAATAACGAAATTTATTCAAAATAACGAAAATGTTGTTGTTAAAATGACGAGAAATTTTTTTTATTAATAAATTATGTTAACCCGCACTTTACATTAATTTCACTGTTTGTCTACATTAATTATAATATATTTTATATTTATTTATTTATTAACCAAAACAAGGTACATTTCTTAGTTATTAATTTTAACATCGTCAATTAAAAAACTTAATAATATTTTGAATAAAATAAATGGGATATGGCGGATGGGATGGAAATGAAATTTGTCATGATTATTTGAGGACGGAAAGCAGTCTTTTTTTGTACGTGAGTTTTGTAACAGATGGTGAAAAATGATCGCTGTGTTTGTTGAAAGTAGCGCAGCATCTATTAATTGGTTCATTTTTCGCGTATTCTGTTCTATGCGGGTATTCTTTGAGAAGCTTTGTATGTCTAGTTTGCCGAATGCCGTCATTTAGTATTATTCTACTAGATATGTACTCAACGGCGATATCACCTTTTAAGATATCTAGCGTGAAGCATGATGTAAGTAGGGTCCTTCTAGACGAGAGAGATACAAGATTTAATGTTTTGAGCCTATTTGTGTAGTGTGGCAAATTTTCATAATCTCTAGGGTCATGTAAATCTCTTAGGGCGAATAATAAAAATTGTTTTTGCACTGACTCGATTCTATTGGAATGTGTTTCAAAAACAGGGTCCCAAATAGGACACGCATATTCAAGGATCGGTCGAACAAGTGAACAGTATAATGATTTAGTAACCCATACATTTTTAAATTCACGGGCCCTTCTTTTGATAAACCCTAGCATTTTGTATGCTTTTGCAATTACTCTATCATAATGAAGGTCGAAATTTAATTTATTGTCAAGCAATACACCAAGGTCGGTAATTTGGTTTACACTTTCAAGTAAGGTATTATTTAAGTAGTAGTCGTATTTCGACGTTGTCCTTTTTCTTGAAAATCTAATTAAGTGACATTTATTTGTATTAAGATGCAACTTGTTTTGAATGCACCACTGGTCAAGAGCTTGTAATTTAGATTGGAGAAATGCAGCATCCATTGGGGAGTCAATATTATGATAAATTTTTAGATCATCTGCATAAAAATTATGTGATATATCACTTAGTACTACCGATAAATCCGCTATAAAGATATTGAAAAGTAGAGGTCCTAAGTGACTACCCTGGGGTACGCCTGAAGAGACTAAAATTTCTTTTGATAAAAACCCTTGAAATTTAACATTTTGCGTCCTACTGTTTAAATAGCATTTAATCCAATTCAATAGTGCGCCGGCTATCCCCATTTTCTTTAATTTACAAATAAGAGTGTGATGGTCAACTCGATCAAATGCCTTACTAAAATCTGTATATATGGCATCAATTTGGTGACCTTTTTCCATACCACAAAGAACGTCAGAAACTAGGACTGTTAAGTTAGTAGTTGTTGACCGCCCCTTTCTAAAACCATGTTGTTGTTCGTTGAGAATTGGGTTAATCAAAGTGGTCATTTTATCACATATAATTTTCTCAAATAATTTAGGTATTGATGATAAAATGGCGATTCCTCTGTAGTTGTCAACATTTTTTTTGTCGCCGTCCTTATGGATAGGTGTAAGAAATGAACGTTTCCATATAGATGGAAATACTCCAAGTGCAAGCGATTTATTAAACATTAGTTGTAGAGGTAATGCTAATGCTGCCAAACAGTTACTTAAGAAAATTGGTGGAATTTTATCAGGACCAGGGCCTTTATTTATGTCAAGATTTATAAGCGCATTAGTAACGTCGTCTAAAGTTAAAACTATATTTTCTATAAGTAAAGGACCCTGAGTGTCCACAGATGCCATATTTGATGGAGTAACTTGAGGGCAGAAAACCTCAGCAAAACGGTCAGCGAATAAATCACATATTTCTCGGGGACAGGATGATTGTGTAGAACTCCGATACATAGTATTTGGGTACCCCGAGCTTTTACTTTTAATATTAACGAAATCAAAGAATTTTTTTGGATCTTTTATTATGTTTTCGCCAACATTGTTAACATATGACTCGTACGATTCGCGCGATTTGATAGTGAACTCAGAAGCTAGCATCTCATACTCTGACTGCAGATCTCTACTACTATTATTACCAGATTTAATCAATTTATATAATTTGTTTCTCTGATTGCGCAAGGATCTTAGGTTACTATTAAGCCAAGGTTCTGACAGTTTATTTTTTTTTTAATTTTTGGTACATGTGTATCAACGACGAGAAATAATGTGTTATAAAAATTTGTGATAATCTCATCGATATTATTCCCCGATAAAAGGTTTGTCCATTCTATTGAAGATAATTCATTGTTAATGCATTCATAATTTGCATTTTTAAAATTATATACAATTGAATTATTGTAAGATTTACTATGATTAACAACAGAGATTGGTAATTCTACTATGATGGCTGAATGATGGACCGTGTTGGTAAAGAGATTTTCTGCATTACTAGCAGCAGAGACTACGACTTCTCCATATGCATTAGTAAAGATCAAATCCAGCCATTTACCATTGGAATTTGGATTTTCAACAACTTGTTGCATGTCATTGCTATAAAAAGTTTCAATTAAGCTTATATCAATATCGTCAGAAAGGTTAGCTGGAAGTAGGCAATTATCAGATTCGTCAATTTTAAACGATATATTTGGACGATTAAAATCACCAAAGAAAAACATATTATCCTTCTCTTGTAATTTGGTGTTAACTGAATGAAAGATTTCAAAAATTTCTCTATAATTCGAGTCCTCAGAGTTTGGAGGAATGTATACTGTACCAATATAAATAAATTTAGTACCAAGACAAATTCTAATAATTTTATGTTCAAAGGACAATGACTGATCAGTAGTGACCTCTTCACTTGACAATGAGTTATGGACAGCAATTAGAACACCGCCACCCCTAGAAAGACCGGTATAACTATAATCTCTGTCATTTCTATAGATTGACCAGTTACTATCTAGAATTTCTTCATTTTTGTAAGAAGAATTTAGCCATGTTTCGGTTATAATAATTATATTAAAATTGCAAGATTTGGAATCAATGAAAAGGTTTTTAATTTTACCTCTAATACCACCGCAATTGTGGTAAAAAATCTTTAAATCTTTAGGCTTAGAAGTGGTGGTTTTAAGTAATGGCGTTGGAGATGTTAATTTACCAAAATTGAGATTTTCTTTCAGGCAAGGCACGAAAAAACTTGGCAGTATCTTCACGAGATTTATGTAAATGTGAAATTCTCTTAGAGCTTAAGTGAGAAGCATATGAAGAGAGATCACATTCTACTTGCTCTGGGGAGATACCGATACTTTCATGAAAATTGTAATAAAATTTGCGCAAAGTGTTAAGGTCGGTTGGTAATCCTTCTTGTTGAATTGCAATTATGACATTCATTTTAGTTTTGCCTTCTATACAGACAGTGTTAGATTTATCGTGTAAATATGCTAGATAAATTCTTGCGTTATTATAAATTCTTGTATCTCTAAAACGTGATAACAGATAACGATTTTCAGTACTATCAGCTGAGTTAATTGTCATTCTAACATTAGGAGGTATTAAAGGGTCCACAAAAGATAATTCCGTACGAGATGTGTCTCTATATGTACTAGGAATGTCATGATTGTATGTGTCTGTATATGTACTGGGAATGTCATTGACAGGAGTAAGAGGATTTAAGGTTGGTCCCTGGATAAAGGTTTGGAATTTCTGGAAATTTTTCGACAATGTTCTTCTGAAGGTGTTTTTACTATTATTATTAACATATTTACTATTATTATTATTACTATTCAATCTAGTCTTAATGCTATTTAAATTACTATTACTATTTATGCTAGGCTTAATATTAGTAAAATTGTTATTATTATTATCATCATCATTACTATTATTCTTACTATTATTATTATTATTATTTGCGTCATTAATACTGTATTCGCAATTATCGTCCTTATCGTTAATAGAAATAATATTATTATCTTTGTTTGTATTATTATTCATGCTATTATTATCAGTATTATTATTATTATTATTATTATTATTACTATTATTATTATTAATCTAATATATATAACGATTTCTTTTTATTGCCAATTGCAATTTGCGTAAAATGTTTTTTTTTAATTATTATTAGTAATGAAGAAAAAAAAAAAAAAATTCAAATTCGATGCGACCGTGACACAAAGTTTAATTAATTACTCTATGTACAAAAATGTTTTAGTTAAACTTGTGTATAAGTGTTTAAAATAAATAAATGTGACGATAAATTTCGTGTTTATTTACACGAACGACAAAAAAAAAAATTCGCTGCTTTTAATATTGCAAGCTTTTACGATTTCGCAAAAAAAATATATATTTTTTTAAAAAAATGTTTTTACCAACTGATATGTCAATGTTGATAAAGTAATTTTATACTTTTAAATTGGTTGTTGATACTTTGTAAAAAAAATTGTGAAATACCTTGATATTTTTTATTTGATTGTTGACTATAATTATAATTGTTGCATATAATTATTTCATACTTTTGATAATATGAATATTTATGATATATATTGGTTACTTTTGCTAACCAAGACGAAATTTTTCTTTAACCAAATATTGAACTGTCATCAATATATTTGAATGTTGTCGGTGATATGTTGATATAAATTTTGACATTACTCAAATAAAATGTTGATAGTACAATCGTTGTTGATACTGATGTTGCTGCTACGAATGTTACTATTATGAATGTTGATTGCAGATTGCAGTTTTTTTTTTCTTGATATGGTAATATACAGGCCCCGGAAGAGGGGGGTCATGAGGGTCTTTTGGCATGGGCCTCTTAATTTAGGGGGCCCCAAATAACACTGTTTGATACTACACCAAACGATCAAAAAATGTATTTCGCACTTTTACGTAGGGCAACAATTTTTTTTTCTAAGATAAAATATAATTTAACTATAGAATAGGAGGCTTTATTTTTAGTGTTATTATATTTTCGGTTTTCCTGAGATTCTCATTTTTTTTCATTGCACTTGCACAACTAACTGCCGATATGATTTCAAAATCTTAGAGAAAAAATATTAAAGAATAGTAGGCTTTTATTTGTTACATTAGTTCAAATTATTATATAAAAGTTTATTAGCAGTTTGTCTTTGACGTTGTTAAAGTGTTTTAAAGTTAAAGTGTTTAATTTTTTTTTTCTCTGTAATTGAATTGAACAATTTGATTTTTTTTAAACTACATAAAATTAGGAAAACGGGTAATTTATTTTTTGTCTGGCTTTGATTATTGATAATAAATAAAAATAAATAAACTAGGGCGGCAATTAAAACATGAAGAGGACCTATGAAAGCGGTGCCAGCAAAAGGCAAAAGAAAAAACTTCAGGAGTCAGCTATTAAAAGTTTAAAACCTATTTCACATTTTTTCAATACAGATTCATCAAATCAAGCAGAAAGGCCTGCAATATTTAATAATGAAGATTCAGCGGTTCAAACTACAGCAAATACAGTTAGAGAAATAGAGGAACTTGATGATAATACCATTGAAAACATTGAGAGTGTAATTACTGTGCAAGATGATGTAGTTTGTGTAATGGAATTACATGATGATAGCGTGCAACCTGAAAGTGAAATTGAAGTAAACATACTGAATATTGAAACAATAATGTGTTCCGATATTGGAATGCTAGATAAAAATAACCAGGCTCAAATACAAGCATTTATCAAAATTACTCGGTTTGAAATCCCAAAAAATATTTCAAAAGACGCCGCCAATCGTGGATTTCCATATCGTTTACTGTCAAAGAACCTTGCAAATGGAGAAACGTGTGATAGAGACTGGATATGTTGGAGCGTCAAAAACCAATCAATTTATTGCGCACACGGTTGAAATAATTGGTGTAAAATATAATTTTTTTTTATATGTTTTTGCTTATAGATTTTCATTATATTATTTTTAGTATAGGATTTATAGTTTTGATATGTATATATTAAAGTTATCTTAAGTATGCTCAAATTTTATTTAAAATATTATAGAATTTATAATTAATATATAAAATTTATCTTTTATTAGCATATACAATTTTAATATCAAAAAAATATGATACTAATTTGTAGAAATTATATACCAAAGTGTTATAGATTTCTATTAATTTTAGTATAAATCAGCTTATTACAGTTACCGCATATGTAAAAAAAATTGAAATATGTAAAAAAGATTCTCCGAATTTTCCTTTTTTTTTGCGATGATGATAAATTGTATTTTCTAATTTTCTGGTCAGTTTGCAATTGAAATTCGAGAAGTGAACAATAAAAGAAAAATGTATCCGGGTGCATTAGTTCAAATTAATTATTTGATTAACAAACCAGAAAAAAAAATTGTGCCGATGAACAAGTACGAGAGTAGCTCAACAGCGTTTGTTTATTTAGACATTGTGTACTCAGGTGTGTTTCTGTTTTTGTAAAATTAATTTTAACAATTATGAAATTGAAGTGTTTTTTAAAAAAAATTATATACAATTGTATTTGCTTGATATAAAATTATTACAAAAGTGTTTTTCAAATAATATATTAAAAATTGTTTTACTATTTTAAATATTGGTAAACTGAAATTTGCTATTTTTTGAAAAAAAAAATTTATAAATAATTGTGTTAAAATTATTATACAAGTGCTTTTATGTAATAAAATTAATAATTTTTTTTTTAAATTTTTAAATGAAAAACGAAAAAATTCAGGAAAACCGAATAACTATTTCTGATACAATTATTCCTAATCTTGCAATTAAAACTACAATAAATATAGAAGAACCAAGTACGTTCGGAGATTTAAACGATTGTGCCGAAAAAAACTTCGAAAATATTTTTAATAACATTGACCTTCCTAACAAGACAGCGTCAGCTTATTTTTCGAACCTAAACTCACTCGGACTTCCTGAAACAACTATTAATAAAATTGTCTCTTATAGTACTGATTTATTGAATGAAGTGTGTGATAGTTACATATCAGTTATTAAACAGTCTTCTAATAATATTTCGAAACAAATTTTGAGAGAATCTTTTCAATCAATTAAAAAAGATTATAACAACATTTTCCACAAATTTTCTACAAAATTTAAAAGAAACCGTAACTTTTCTCAATCCGATTATTATGTTGCACCTATTGAGTTAAGCATTGGAACAAGATGGGAAAATAGATATTGTCGGAAAAATAAGATGTATGTACGACGACTCATACAGAATACATATCAATATGTACCAATTTTAAAAACAATAAAAGCATTATTTCAGAATCCTGATTTCAAAGAACAATATTTCATGAAGGACCATGTTTGTTGTGATCAGAAGTTAAGAAATTTTTGCTGTGGTAATATTTGCAAACAATCTAATTTTTTCAAGCTTAATCCAAATGCTCTTCAAATTCAATTGTTTTACGATGACTTCGAGTGCACAAATCCTTTAGGTAGTCGAAAAACTATCCACAAGATAGGAGCTATTTATTTTACGATTAGAAATCTGCCTATAAGTCAGTTATCCAAGCTTGATTCAATTAATTTGGTAGCTCTATTTAATGCCAATGACCTCAAATTAGGCGCAACCTACAATATGATACTTAAACCTATTGTAGATGATATTAAATTTTTAGAAACGTCAGGAATAATCATACATTACAATAACGTTGAATGTATTTTGCGAGGTACATTGGCTGCAATAACCCACGACAACTTAGGTGGTAATTCAATTTTGGGATTTACTGGAGGGTTCGGTGCAAATTTTTTTTGTAGATTTTGCGAAATGCATAGAAAAAATATGCAAACAACCTTTTATCAAAATGACACAATTTTACGAACTAACACTTTACATCATTATGATAATTTAGGATCTTCAAATCTTACTGATACCAAAGGTGTTAAAGCTATTTGTATCCTGAACGAATTACAATTTTATAATAGTATTGACAATAATACAGTTGACCCAATGCATGATTTATTAGAGGGTGCCGTTCCATTTATTCTATGTTGTTTCTTTAACTGTTTATCTGAAAAAAAAATTTTAAATTTTGACAAAATTAATGAACGCATTCACGCGTTTAATTATGGTTATTTATTTAGGAAAACAGTACCTACAGCAGAAATAACGAAAGACAAAATAGGCCTTTCCGCATCACAAATTTGGTGTCTCATTTTGCATGTACCATTTATTTTCGGCGATTTGGTTAGTGAATCATTATATCCTCATTGGGAAGGTATAACAACAATTTTACGAATATTAGAAATTGCATTTTCTAAGGAAATTTATATAGAAAATGTGCAAATCTTGAGTGATTTGGTTGCCAAACATTTAAGTATAATAATTACTACATATAAACGAAAGTTAATTCCTAAACATCACTTGTTAACCCACTATGCGGATGTAATGAAAAAAATAGGTCCCATTTCTCATTTTTCTACAATGAGATATGAAGCGAACCATAAATACTTTAAGACCCTGACTAATACATTAAAAAATTTTAACAATTTATGTAAAACGTTGGCAATAAGAAACCAACAAAAATTTGTAACAATTTGGGAAAATATCCCTATAAAAAACGTTACTAAATCAGGTAAATTATCAACTGTTTCTAGTAACTTTCTTATTGAATATGAAAATATATTAGAAGATATAAAATATAATAAACAGTTTATATTGTATTCAGTTAGTTGGATTGAAAATAGTGACGTACATTTTCGACCAGATCTGTTCATAAATATTACTGAAGAAAATACAAAGAATGAGCTTCCAATTTTTTTCGAAATTAAATATATTTTGTTTTTTAATTGTCAGTATTTTTTTATTTGTAAAAAGTTTAATACCGTAGGCTTCGATAACTTCCACAATTCATTTCAAATTAGGTCTAATAATGGCCTTGAGGATTTAAAAGTATTAAATCTATTAAAAAAATGTAAAACGTACAATTCTGTACGTTCCAGAAAAAACAATAACTTATATATAATTAAGAAAACTGTATTATAATTTTTTTTATTTAATATGTATAATAATTTGAATAAAAATATGCATAACATAAACAGTATTTTATTTGAAAGATTTTTGAATATTAGTATAAACATGGTTTGCTATAATATGTATACGATTATGATATGCAATTTTTCTATCTCTCTGAAGTTTTAAAATATATACCATGATGTTATGAGATATTTGTATCTTTCTGAAGGTTTAAAAAGTATATTATTATGGTATAAAGTTGTACTATCTACCTAAAGTGTTAAAATGTATACCATCATGATATGAAGTCTACCTATCGATCTAAAGTTTTAAATTGATATTATTGGTAATATAATTCTATTCCATATATAAATATATCACAGTTTATCAGACATTAGTATAAATGAGTTCTATTTGGTTTCATATTAATATCATAAGTTTTGATATAAATTTTTATATGTTACCGGCTTATAACTTCTATACTTACTTTGGGGTGGATTTATATGTATACCCTGAAAATATCAATTTAATGCTATTTATTTCAACCGTGCACCATGTTACATTTTGAATAACAACATGCATTTTTCATATTTAACGGATAAATTGGGATACAGCATAAAAAATGGTTGGAAAAAGTTAAATGACCGGATACCATCTCACGAAAATTCTATTTTACACAAGGAAATGTATATTTCGTGGAAAAATGCACAAAAAGCTGCTTTGAATAATCGTGTATTAGATAACTTGTTGGTAAAAGAACTTAAAAACGAAGTCACATATTGGAAAAAGCTTTTGGAACGTTTTCTTGATATAATATTTTTTCTATCCGAGAGAGGACTAGCTTTTTTTGGATCTAATGAGCGCATTGGAAATCCAAATAATGGTAATTTTCTGGGCTTAGTTGAACTTCTAAGTAAATATGATGCGATATTATCAGAACATGTTACAAAAGTTCGCGCATCACAAGAAGAAAAAAAGAGATTGCAAGTTCATTATCTTTCAAATAAAATTCAAAATGAGTTTATCGACCTATGTGGCTCATTTGTTCAAAAAAAAATTATCGATGAAATTAATAACGCTATGTATTTTTCTATTATTACTGATGCAACTCCAGATACATCTCATAAAGAGCAAACTACTGTGATTATTCGTTATGTTAAATTAACCGAATTGGATTTTTCAATTGAAGAACGCTTTATATCTTTTGATGATTTTTCGGAAAAAACTGGTAAAGAAATTGCTAGTCGCTTATTGTGTAGATTAAAAGATTTAAACTTGAATTTTCAAAACTGTGTTGGGCAAGGATATGATAATGGTGCCAATATGGCTGGAAAATATAACGGCGTACAAGCGCTTCTTTTGGTCGAAAATTCCAATTGCATGTTCAGTAGCTGCGGTAATCATACTTTAAATCTTGTTGGAGTTGACTCAGCAGAATCCTGTAAAGAAGCAATAACATTCTTTGGAACTATTCAGCAATTATATAACTTTTTCAGCAGTAGTCCAAAAAGATGGGAGATTTTAAAAAAACATCTTCACGGAATTTCTTTACACAACATTTCAAAAACTAGATGGTCTGCAAGAATAGATGCTGTTAAGCCAGTGGCCCTTCATTTAAAATCCTTATTATCAGCCGTAAACGAATTTGAGTTATGCAGTCTTTCAGCTGACGCTCAGATTCAGATTGAATCATTTAAAAAATATTTATCAACATTTGAATGTGTCTTGATGTCTACAATTTGGATGAAGGTTTTGGTTCTATTGCATGAAACAAATCTAATTCTCCAAGCGCGGAAATCAACATTGACAACAGAAAAAATTAATATTGATAAACTTATTGAAGATATAAAGGAAATTAAAAATGCATGGGCTTCGGTTCTTTCAGAGTCAAAGAAAATTGCAGCAGCTAATAACGTTGTTACAGAATTTATTACAAATCGTCGAATAAAAGATCAAGTATCTGCAGAAGCATATTTTCACAACCACATTTTTAACGAGATCATTGATTCTATAATAAATGGACTGACGCGAAGATTTAAAGCTGTTTCCTCTATATGCAACTTATTTGAAGTTTTATGGAATTTTAATGAAATGGAAGAGAAGAGCTTAATTGAAGCAGCAAGAATTTTACAAACAAAATATGAAAATCAAATAGATGAAGAAATTCTGGAAGAATTTAAATTTCTTAAAAGAGTTTATAAATCAAATTTTAAAGGCAGCACGAAACCGTGTGAGCTTTTAAAAGAAATAATCGAAATGGGGTTTTTAAATATTTATCCAAATATTGCTATTGCTCTGAGAATATTTTTAACCTTGCCAGTTAGCGTAGCAGAGGCAGAGACGAGTTTTAGCGTACTCAAACGGATAAAAAATTATTTAAGATCAACCATGATACAGGATCGTGTAAATGGTCGGCGACGCTAAATATTAATTGGGATATAGCTAGAAATTTGGACTATTCTGAAATTATAAGTTCTTTTGCAGCTTTAAAGGCTCGAAAAGCGCATTTTTAAATTTTAATTAATATTACTTTGATATTTATACTTTGATATTCGGAATATATTTTTTTATTTTTGAAATAATAAATTTTTTATCAGTAAAAATTTAATTTTTTGTATATTTTTCATTATATATGGGGCCACATATAATGTCAGACCTGGGCCTCCAAAAGGCTCTAACAGGCTCTGGTAATATAGTTTAGTTTTTTTTTTTATGTGGTAATACAGTTTAGTTTTTTAGTTTACTTTTTAAAAAATAATGCAGTTTTTTCTCGCTAAAACGAAAAGAAAAAAATATGTTTGAAAATACAGAATTCCTAACTGTAATTTTATAATTTTCCGTAATTTTTGAAATTTTTTCGATTTTTTTTTTTTTTTTGCAACAAAACGTTTATATTATGCGTATATATAATGCGTTACTTAAAATAAAATATTTAGACGATAAAATTTTAGGATTTTAATTTGAGAATTTTTACTAAAATTCTAACTGTTATTTTTACTGCTATATGATTGTTAATATTCAATATGCGTCGTTATTCACAAAATTTACGGTAGTTTTTTAACTTCTTTTTTTCAAATTCACGATTAATGTTTAAATTTTTATTATATATTTAATTAAAGGTTCATTATTAAGTTAATTTTCTATTAATTTTCTAAAGTTAATTTTCTATTATTGTCGGGGTCACCAATTATAGGAAGTGTTCCTATAGCGAAAACTATTTTCTGCTAGTATTATTTAACATCAATAAAAACACAACCATTCGCTTTAAAGTATCAGAAACCACCGTTTTGGTATATTATATTTTCCTTCTCTTTACATATTATTTACATATTTACATTGATTTGTTCGGCTACACCATGCGTGTATATTTGTGTGCGAGCTACACGAGCGACGCTACAAACCTATATATAACTACGAAAATTATGTATTAGAAATAAAAGCGCGAATGCAAAACGGTTACGAAATAATTCGCCAAAATCTTATAAAAGCAAAAGAAAAGTCAAAAATACAATATGATAAAAAGGTAAAATCAACAAAGTTTATTTTAGGAGATAAGGTATGGCTAGAAATTAAAAATCGTTCAAATAAAAAACTAACGCCAGCTAATAAAAGTCCCTTCGAGATAATAAAAATATTGTCACCAATAAACTCAATTATAAAAATAAAAAATAAATATAAAACAATTCACAATAATCTTCTTAAACCATTTATTACTTGAGAATGCAAAAATATAAATTATATAAAAATCATTGCCTTTCATATATATCATCGCCATTTGCTATTTTGCAGTCTCTGCATCAGAGCATGTTCAATTAGAATCTGCCGGTGTATATTCGGAAAAAATTGGTTCATTAAAAAAGGTCGTAGCAGATTGGAAATTCTTATTTTTGGTGGATCATTTGACTTTCGAACAGGATACCTTTGTAGACAAAATTTAATATATTACAATTTCAACACTCGTAATTGCATAACTCAATTGTTATCAGGTGAGGACAAACCTGAAAATTGCGAAATCAAAATAATTAAAATAAATCAAGAAGTGTGGTTCAATTTATATGAACAAAATAATTGGTTATATGTAACACCGACAACTATATACATAAAATCTGTTTGCAACAGCACTTCCTCAACGGAAAAACTATATGGTAGTGGAATCTTTAAATTGGGCGAAAACTGCAAAGCTTTCACTCAATTAGTTAATCTTCAATCTCAGGCAGTAATAGCAAAGACTAAATCAATAATATATAATGTAAGCATTCCTAACGATACGATACAAACCATAACAAATAATAATATTCATACGCCGAATATAACACAATTAGAGGAATTTAATCTTGACAAATTTAGTGTGGACTTAAAAACTCTGCAAAACATACATACCCAGTACCGTCATACTAATCAAATGTTACCAATTTGAAATAATATACTCTATGTAACAATCTCCTTTATCATTTTAACAATCATCATTATTGTCTGTTAAATTTTGTACAAAAAGTATATTAAAATCAAATGCACTAGGCAACCAAATGCTACAGAAAATGAATGAAATAATTTAGGAAAATACTATAATTTCTTTTAGAAATTGTTTAAGTAATAAATAAGTAATAAATATAAAATAGTTCATTTTTAATTTAATTTTTATATTATTCAAATTTAAAATAATCTTTTCTTTAACTTTTATATCATACAAATTATCAAAATAATTTTAATATAACATTTAAACTATCAAATAATTTTAATCGAATAAAATAAATCTACATATGTAATTGTAAGAATTAATTCAATAAAAAAAAAATGTTCAAGTAATATATTTTAACTCTTGATAATAAAGAAAAACAAACAAAAAAATGTAACTTTATGTACTACGTTGATGCAACAGAAATCTGACTACATCAAATTTCTTATTTAAGGGATGGAGGGATGTTATGTTCATACATAACCCCCTACCCTATTTCCGTTATGCATTTCTTAAATATAATACTTTGATAACATTGCAAAAATTAAATTCTCATGCAATTATATTTTTAACAAAATATAATTCATGAAAGTTTAGTTACTAAAGCTAATGACCGTCTGGCTAATATAATTTATTAGAGTATTAAGTTACAAAAACTTACATTGATTGGGTAATACAACTTATTGTTTTTCGAAATAGGCGTATGCTCATTTCGAAAAGCAATAATGCGAACTCTAATTCAATAAATGAAAATAAAAACTTTTCACTTTTCAGTTGCGCTTCGTACAATAAAAATCTTATAAAAAATAAATATTAATAAATACATTAATTTTTTTGATAAAAACTATCTAATTGTTTTCTTTAATTTTAATTGTTATATTACATAACACTTGCATGTTAGTATTTTTTATATGATATATTTTCTTTTATGTATTATTATGTTTGTGTTATTATGTTTTTGTTTGTGATTTGACTGTTGTTTGACATCCTTCATAGTTGTTTTCTGCTGTTAATCGTTATAATGTTGCCATAATATGTCTTTCATGTTTAGCATATTGCTTCATGTACCATTCGATAAAGATTTCATATGTTTCCTAGGATTTTAGTTATTTTTATATCCCTGTTTGTTCTAAGCTTTTATCAACCGACCAATCGGCCGGCAAGATGGTATGATCATACAAGTTTTTATTTGGTTTTACCTAGATGTAAATCTAAATCTATCTGGTATTTTCAGAAAAATAAAATACATGACCGTCATATGATTGCTTGTTATTTCGAGGTGACATCCGTCAAGGTTAGTTTAATGGTTGTGTGTAGTGGATTTTTTGTTGTCTGCTGCCATTTGTTTTTTATGTTGTCTGCTGCCATTTGTTTTTTATTTGTATATTTATTATGATTATTATAGTTTTTGTTGATTATAGTTTATTATTTATGATGTTCGTTCCTGCTGGTGTGTGGATCGGACATCCTTCATTTTATGTTATTATTTATTATATATTAATAACTTTTTATTATTATGTTTGATTGTAGTATGGCATCCTTCGTTTTATGTTGATATTTATTATTTATTTATTTTATGTTATTATTATTTTTGTATTATTATTTATTATTTGTTATTCTTATATATTATGTGAAACATATTTCAAGGCATCCGTCAATCATGATTTGTTTCTGGTTGTGTATTTCTCAACTATTCCAAATTTTTCTGCTTCCTTCTGCTAGTTTTCCTGCTTTCTTCTGCTGTTGGGCCCTTCCTTTGGGTTGTTTTGGTTAGACATCCTTCAGTAATGTTTATTATTATTTTTTATATTATTATTTATTATGTATTGTTGGTTATTTGTTATTTATTATATATTATTTATGATTTGTTATTTATTATTAATTATTTATTATTATTTTATTATTTATTAATTATTTATTGTTATTTTATTGTTTATTAATTATTTATTATTATTTATGGTTTGTTTCTGGTTATTAGTTTGTCCGCTATTCCAAATTTCTCTGCTTGCTTCTGCTATTTTTCTTGCTTTCTACTGCTGTTGGCTGTTATTTTAGTATTAAATTATTTATTATTATTTTATTTAATTATTTGTTATTATTTATTTATTTATTATTTGTTACGCCCGTCCTTTCGGGTGTTTTTAGTTTAACATCATTCAGTATTGTTTATTATTATTTTTGTATTATTATTGATTATGTATTTTTAATTGTTTGTTATTGTTATATGTTATGTGAAAGATATTTGAGGACATCTGTCAATCATAATTTGATTCTAGTTGTGAGTTTCTCAGCTATTCCAAATGTCTATGCTTCTGCTAGTTTTCCTGCTTTCTTCTGCTGATGGGCCCTTCATTTGGGTTGTTTTTGGTTGGGGACATCCTTCAGTATTGTTTAATATTATTTTTATATTATTATTTATTATGTATTGTTGGTTATTTGTTATATATTATTTATTTATTATTTATGATTTGTTATTTGTTATTAATTATTTATTAATTATTTATTATTATTTAATTATTTATTAATTATTATTTTATTATTTATTAATTATTTATTATTATTTTTGACACTCGTTATCGAAAGTTTTGCGCGTTCTTGCCGTAAAACTTATAAATTACCATTTAAATATATTTAAAAAAAAATTTAAAAGGTTTAAAAGGTATTGTTGATTTTTTCTAAAAGGATGACCGTGTAGGTCCTTTGAGCTTGCCATGATATATTTCTGCCCTGCCACAGGCTTCTTCAGATAGTTTCTAAACAAGATTAAGTTAATTAAAAAGGATATAGGAAATAAATTTCCTATATAATAAAGTGGGTGTCAGTCATTATAATACAAAATATGGATAAGAATTATAGAAAATATTAAAACCTATTCTTTTTAATGGGACTTACCATATTTATTGTCCTTTCACTAAATCCAGGGTATAATTAAAATATAATATTACTAACAAAAATCATACACTAAATAACACAGTAATAATAATATTATTGATAATATTATTGTCTTTTATATTTATGTTTATTATAAAACATTTTATAATATACAAACACCAATATATGAATATATATATATATATATATATTTATATATATATATATATATATTTATATATATATTTATATAAATACAACCGCTAATATAAAACTGAAGCAAATAGTAATAAAACACTCATAAAATTTTAGAAATTTCTTGACACTAAGGCACTAATAAAACTTTGTTACTATAAAATTATAAAAAATATAAAAAATATATCAGCAGAGTATAGGCGACTTGTCCGATCTACCTGATCAACATGAATGATTGTTCGTTTCGAAGGAACTATTTTATGAATGAAAATTAGAATTTATGCGCGTCATGTGATTGGTTATTCGATGTTCAATATTAATAGTTTTACTTTAAATCTTAATTTATTTTCCGAATATTGAATGTTATTTAATTTATTACTTATTATTGCAAATATAATTATAATTAAAACAGAATATCAATGATATTAGTAAATTTTAGTAAAAAGGGGTTTTTTATAAAAAACAGTCTATGTAGTAATAAAAGGTTTTTTATAATTTCTCCGTTATTTGACCGCCATTTGAACTCTTTTAGAAATAAAAACAAAAATAAATATGTAGTAACTATAATAATTTTATTAAGATTTATATTTTATCTTAAAAATGTCTTAAATTTTTTAAAGTAAACAATAATTATATATCTTAAAAATATGCTTTCAGTTGTTTTCAAGGTTTCATCAGTTTTGATGTATCTGCTATGTTTCATCCTTCATTCTATATGTTGACTTTATTCTTCATGTTGTGGGTCGGACATCCTTCCTTGCATGTTAGTATTTTTTATATGATATATTTTCTTTTATGTATTATTATGTTTATGTTATTATGTTTTTGTTTGTGATTTGACTGTTGTTTGACATCCTTCATAGTTGTTTTCTGCTGTTAATCGTTATAATGTTGCCATCATATGTCTTTCATGTTTAGCATATTGCTTCATGTACCATTCGATAAAGATTTCATATGTTTCCTAGGATTTTAGTTATTTTTATATCCCTGTTTGTTCTAAGCTTTTATCAACCGACCAATCGGCCGGCAGGATGGTATGATCATACAAGTTTTTATTTGGTTTTACCTAGATGTAATTCTAAATCTAAATCTATCTGGTACCGTCATATGATTGCTTGTGATTTCGAGGTGACATCCGTCAAGGTTAGTTTAATGGTTGTGTGTAGTGGATTTTTTGTTGTCTGCTGCCATTTGTTTTTTATGTTGTCTGCTGCCATTTGTTTTTTATTTGTATATTTATTATGATTATTATAGTTTTTGTTGATTATAGTTTATTATTTATGATGTTCGTTCCTGCTGGTGTGTGGATCGGACATCCTTCATTTTATGTTATTATTTATTATATATTAATAACTTTTTATTATTATGTTTGATTGTAGTATGGCATCCTTCGTTTTATGTTGATATTTATTATTTATTTATTTTATGTTATTATTATTTTTGTATTATTATTTATTATTTGTTATTCTTATATATTATGTGAAACATATTTCAAGGCATCCGTCAATCATGATTTGTTTCTGGTTGTGTATTTCTCAGCTATTCCAAATTTTTCTGCTTTCTTCTGCTGTTGGGCCCTTCCTTTGGGTTGTTTTGGTTAGACATCCTTCAGTAATGTTTATTATTATTTTTTATATTATTATTTATTATGTATTGTTGGTTATTTGTTATTTATTATATATTATTTATGATTTGTTATTTATTATTAATTATTTATTATTATTTTATTATTTATTAATTATTTATTGTTATTTTATTGTTTATTAATTATTTTTTATTAATTATGGTTTGTTTCTGGTTATTAGTTTGTCCGCTATTCCAAATTTCTCTGCTTGCTTCTGCTATTTTTCTTGCTTTCTACTGCTGTTGGCTGTTATTTTAGTATTAAATTATTTATTATTATTTTATTTAATTATTTGTTATTATTTATTATTTATTTATTTATTATTTGTTACGCCCGTCCTTTCGGGGGTTTTTGGTTAGACATCATTTAGTATTGTTTATTATTATTGATTATGTATTTTTAATTGTTTGTTATTGTTATATAATTATGTGAAAGATATTTGAGGACATCTGTCAATCATAGTTTGATTCTAGTTGTGAGTTTCTCAGCTATTCCAAATGTCTATGCTTCTGCTAGTTTTCCTGCTTTTTCCTGCTGATGGGCCCTTCATTTGGGTTGTTTTTGGTTGGGGACATCCTTCAGTATTGTTTAATATTATTTTTATATTATTATTTATTATGTATTGTTGGTTATTTGTTATATATTATTTATTTATTATTTATGATTTGTTATTTGTTATTAATTATTTATTAATTATTTATTATTATTTAATTATTTATTAATTATTATTTTATTTAATAAATAATTATAATTAATAAATAATTATTTATTATTAGTTTTGACACTCGTTATCGAAAGTTTTGCGCGTTCTTGCCGTAAAACTTATAAATTACCATTTAAATATATTTAAAAAAAAAATTTAAAAGGTTTAAAAGGTATTGTTGATTTTTTCTAAAAGGATGACCGTGTAGGTCCTTTGAGCTTGCCATGATATATTTCTGCCCTGCCACAGGCTTCTTCAGATGGTTTCTAAACAAGATTAAGTTAATTAAAAAGGATATAGGAAATAAATTTCCTATATAATAAAGTGGGTGTCAGTCATTATAATACAAAATATGGATAAGAATTATAGAAAATATTAAAACCTATTCTTTTTAATGGGACTTACCATATTTATTGTCCTTTCACTAAATCCAGGGTATAATTTAAATATAATATTACTAACAAAAATCATACACTAAATAACACAGTAATAATAATATTATTGATAATATTATTGTCTTTTATATTTATGTTTATTATAAAACATTTTATAATATACAAACACCAATATATGAATATATATATATATATATATATATATATATATATATATATATATATATATATATAAATACAACCGCTAATATAAAACTGAAGCAAATAGTAATAAAACACTCATAAAATTTTAGAAATTTCTTGATACTAAGGCACTAATAAAACTTTGTTACTATAAAATTATAAAAAATATAAAAAATATATCAGCAGAGTATAGGCGACTTGTCCGATCTACCTGATCAACATGAATGATTGTTCGTTTCGAAGGAACTATTTTATGAATGAAAATTAGAATTTATGCGCGTCATGTGATTGGTTATTCGATGTTCAATATTAATAGTTTTACTTTAAATCTTAATTTATTTTCCGAATATTGAATGTTATTTAATTTATTACTTATTATTGCAAATATAATTATAATTAAAACAGAATATCAATGATATTAGTAAATTTTAGTAAAAAGGGATTTTTTATAAAAAACAGTCTTTGTTACTATAAAATTATAAAAAATATAAAAAATATATCAGCAGAGTATAGGCGACTTGTCCGATCTACCTGATCAGCATGAATGATTGTTTGTTTCGAAGGAACTATTTAATGAATGAAAATTAGAATTTATGCGCGTCATGCGATTGGTTATTCGATGTTCAATATTAATAGTTTTACTTTAAATCTTAATTTATTTTCCGAATATTGAATGTTATTTAATTTATTACTTATTATTGCAAATATAATTATAATTAAAACAGAATATCAATGATATTAGTAAATTTTAGTAAAAAGGGGTTTTTTATAAAAAACAGTCTATGTAATAATAAAAGGTTTTTTATAATTTCTCCGTTATTTGACCGTCATTTGAACTCTTTTAGAAATAAAAACAAAAATAAATATGTAGTAACTATAATAATTTTATTAAGATTTATATTTTATCTTAAAAATTTCTTAAATTTTTTAAAGTAAACAATAATTATATATCTTAAAAATATGCTTTCAGTTGCTTTCAGTTGCTTTCAAGGTTTCATCAGTTTTGATGTATCTGTTATGTTTCATCCTTCATTCTATATGTTGACTTTATTCTTCATGTTGTGAGTCGGACATACTTCCTTGCATGTTAGTATTTTTTATATGATATATTTTCTTTTATGTATTATTATGTTTATGTTATTATGTTTTTGTTTGTGATTTGACTGTTGTTTGACATCCTTCATAGTTGTTATCTGCTGTTCATCGTTATAATGTTGCCATCATATGTCTTTCATGTTTAGCATATTGCTTCATGTACCATTCGATAAAGATTTCATATGTTTCCTAGGATTTTAGTTATTTTTATATCCCTGTTTGTTCTAAGCTTTTATCAACCGACCAATCGGCCGGCAGGATGGTATGATCATACAAGTTTTTATTTGGTTTTACCTAGATGTAAATCTAAATCTATGGTACTTTCAGCCACATGGAATACATGACCGTCATATGATTGCTTGTGATTTCGAGGTGACATCCGTCAAGGTTAGTTTAATGGTTGTGTGTAGTGGATTTTTTGTTGTCTGCTGCGATTTGTTTTTTATGTTGTCTGCTGCCATTTGTTTTTTATTTGTATATTTATTATGATTATTATAGTTTTTGTTGATTATAGTTTATTATTTATGATGTTCGTTCCTGCTGGTGTGTGGATCGGACATCCTTCATTTTATGTTATTATTTATTATATATTAATAACTTTTTATTATTATGTTTGATTGTAGTATGGCATCCTTCGTTTTATGTTGATATTTATTATTTATTTATTTTATGTCATTATTATTTTTGTATTATTATTTATTATGTATTATTTATTATTTGTAATTCTTATATATTATGTGAAACATATTTCAAGGCATCCGTCAATCATGGTTTGTTTCTGGTTGTGTATTTCTCAGCTATTCCAAATTTTTCTGCTTCCTTCTGCTAGTTTTCCTGCTTTCTTCTGCTGTTGGGCCCTTCCTTTGGGTTGTTTTGGTTAGACATCCTTCAGTAATGTTTATTATTTTTTATATTATTATTTATTATGTATTGTTGGTTATTTGTTATTTATTATATATTATTTATGATTTGTTATTTATTATTAATTATTTATTATTATTTTATTATTTATTAATTATTTATTGTTATTTTATTGTTTATTAATTATTTATTATTATTTATGGTTTGTTTCTGGTTATTAGTTTGTCCGCTATTCCAAATTTCTCTGCTTGCTTCTGCTATTTTTCTTGCTTTCTACTGCTGTTGGCTGTTATTTTAGTATTAAATTATTTATTATTATTTTATTTAATTATTTGTTATTATTTATTATTTATTTATTTATTATTTGTTACGCCCGTCCTTTCGGGGGTTTTTGGTTAGACATCATTCAGTATTGTTTATTATTATTGATTATGTATTTTTAATTGTTTGTTATTGTTATATATTATGTGAAAGATATTTGAGGACATCTGTCAATCATAATTTGATTCTAGTTGTGAGTTTCTCAGCTATTCCAAATGTCTATGCTTCTGCTAGTTTTCCTGCTTTCTTCTGCTGATGGGCCCTTCATTTGGGTTGTTTTTGGTTGGGGACATCCTTCAGTATTGTTTAATATTATTTTTATATTATTATTTATTATGTATTGTTGGTTATTTGTTATATATTATTTATTTATTATTTATGATTTGTTATTTGTTATTAATTATTTATTAATTATTTATTATTATTTAATTATTTATTAATTATTATTTTATTATTTATTAATTATTTATTATTATTTTTGACACTCGTTATCGAAAGTTTTGCGCGTATCAGCAGAGTATAGGCGACTTGTCCGATCTACCTGATCAGCATGAATGATTGTTTGTTTCGAAGGAACTATTTAATGAATGAAAATTAGAATTTATGCGCGTCATGTGATTGGTTATTCGATGTTCAATATTAATAGTTTTACTTTAAATCTTAATTTATTTTCCGAATATTTAATGTTATTTAATTTATTACTTATTATTGCAAATATAATTATAATTAAAACAGAATATCAATGATATTAGTAAATTTTAGTAAAAAGGGGTTTTTTATAAAAAACAGTCTTTGTTACTATAAAATTATAAAAAATATAAAAAATATATCAGCAGAGTATAGGCGACTTGTCCGATCTACCTGATCAGCATGAATGATTGTTTGTTTCGAAGGAACTATTTAATAAATGAAAATTAGAATTTATGCGCGTCATGTGATTGGTTATTCGATGTTCAATATTAATAGTTTTACTTTAAATCTTAATTTATTTTCCGAATATTGAATGTTATTTAATTTATTACTTATTATTGCAAATATAATTATAATTAAAACAGAATATCAATGATATTAGTAAATTTTAGTAAAAAGGGGTTTTTTATAAAAAACAGTCTATGTAGTAATAAAAGGTTTTTTATAATTTCTCCGTTATTTGACCGTCATTTGAACTCTTTTAGAAATAAAAACAAAAATAAATATGTAGTAACTATAATAATTTTATTAAGATTTATATTTTATCTTAAAAACTTCTTAAATTTTTTAAAGTAAACAATAATTATATATCTTAAAAATATGCTTTCAGTTGCTTTCAAGGTTTTATCAGTTTTGATGTATCTGTTATGTTTCATCCTTCATTCTATATGTTGACTTTATTCTTCATGTTGTGAGTCGCACATACTTCCTTGCATGTTAGTATTTTTTATATGATATATTTTCTTTTATGTATTATTATGTTTATGTTATTATGTTTTTGTTTGTGATTTGACTGTTGTTTGACATCCTTCATAGTTGTTATCTGCTGTTCATCGTTATAATGTTGCCATCATATGTCTTTCATGTTTAGCATATTGCTTCATGTACCATTCGATAAAGATTTCATATGTTTCCTAGGATTTTAGTTATTTTTATATCCCTGTTTGTTCTAAGCTTTTATCAACCGACCAATCGGCCGGCAGGATGGTATGATCATACAAGTTTTTATTTGGTTTTACCTAGATGTAAATCTAAATCTATGGTACTTTCAGCCACATGGAATACATGACCGTCATATGATTGCTTGTGATTTCGAGGTGACATCCGTCAAGGTTAGTTTAATGGTTGTGTGTAGTGGATTTTTTGTTGTCTGCTGCGATTTGTTTTTTATGTTGTCTGCTGCCATTTGTTTTTTATTTGTATATTTATTATGATTATTATAGTTCTTGTTGATTATAGTTTATTATTTATGATGTTCGTTCCTGCTGGTGTGTGGATCGGACATCCTTCATTTTATGTTATTATTTATTATATATTAATAACTTTTTATTATTATGTTTGATTGTAGTATGGCATCCTTCGTTTTATGTTGATATTTATTATTTATTTATTTTATGTTATTATTATTTTTGTATTATTATTTATTATTTGTTATTCTTATATATTATGTGAAATATATTTCAAGGCATCCGTCAATCATGGTTTGTTTCTGGTTGTGTATTTCTCAGCTATTCCAAATTTCTCTGCTTGCTTCTGCTATTTTTCTTGCTTTCTACTGCTGTTGGCTGTTATTTTAGTATTAAATTATTTATTATTATTTTATTTAATTATTTGTTATTATTTATTATTTATTTATTTATTATTTGTTACGCCCGTCCTTTCGGGGGTTTTTGGTTAGACATCATTCAGTATTGTTTATTATTATTGATTATGTATTTTTAATTGTTTGTTATTGTTATATATTATGTGAAAGATATTTGAGGACATCTGTCAATCATAATTTGATTCTAGTTGTGAGTTTCTCAGCTATTCCAAATGTCTATGCTTCTGCTAGTTTTCCTGCTTTCTTCTGCTGATGGGCCCTTCATTTGGGTTGTTTTTGGTTGGGGACATCCTTCAGTATTGTTTAATATTATTTTTATATTATTATTTATTATGTATTGTTGGTTATTTGTTATATATTATTTATTTATTATTTATGATTTGTTATTTGTTATTAATTATTTATTAATTATTTATTATTATTTAATTATTTATTAATTATTATTTTATTATTTATTAAGTATTTATATTATTTTTGACACTCGTTATCGAAAGTTTTGCGCGTATCAGCAGAGTATAGGCGACTTGTCCGATCTACCTGATCAGCATGAATGATTGTTTGTTTCGAAGGAACTATTTAATGAATGAAAATTAGAATTTATGCGCGTCATGTGATTGGTTATTCGATGTTCAATATTAATAGTTTTACTTTAAATCTTAATTTATTTTCCGAATATTTAATGTTATTTAATTTATTACTTATTATTGCAAATATAATTATAATTAAAACAGAATATCAATGATATTAGTAAATTTTAGTAAAAAGGGGTTTTTTATAAAAAACAGTCTTTGTTACTATAAAATTATAAAAAATATAAAAAATATATCAGCAGAGTATAGGCGACTTGTCCGATCTACCTGATCAGCATGAATGATTGTTTGTTTCGAAGGAACTATTTAATGAATGAAAATTAGAATTTATGCGCGTCATGTGATTGGTTATTCGATGTTCAATATTAATAGTTTTACTTTAAATCTTAATTTATTTTCCGAATATTGAATGTTATTTAATTTATTACTTATTATTGCAAATATAATTATAATTAAAACAGAATATCAATGATATTAGTAAATTTTAGTAAAAAGGGGTTTTTTATAAAAAACAGTCTATGTAGTAATAAAAGGTTTTTTATAATTTCTCCGTTATTTGACCGTCATTTGAACTCTTTTAGAAATAAAAACAAAAATAAATATGTAGTAACTATAATAATTTTATTAAGATTTATATTTTATCTTAAAAACTTCTTAAATTTTTTAAAGTAAACAATAATTATATATCTTAAAAATATGCTTTCAGTTGCTTTCAAGGTTTTATCAGTTTTGATGTATCTGTTATGTTTCATCCTTCATTCTATATGTTGACTTTATTCTTCATGTTGTGAGTCGCACATACTTCCTTGCATGTTAGTATTTTTTATATGATATATTTTCTTTTATGTATTATTATGTTTATGTTATTATGTTTTTGTTTGTGATTTGACTGTTGTTTGACATCCTTCATAGTTGTTATCTGCTGTTCATCGTTATAATGTTGCCATCATATGTCTTTCATGTTTAGCATATTGCTTCATGTACCATTCGATAAAGATTTCATATGTTTCCTAGGATTTTAGTTATTTTTATATCCCTGTTTGTTCTAAGCTTTTATCAACCGACCAATCGGCCGGCAGGATGGTATGATCATACAAGTTTTTATTTGGTTTTACCTAGATGTAAATCTAAATCTATGGTACTTTCAGCCACATGGAATACATGACCGTCATATGATTGCTTGTGATTTCGAGGTGACATCCGTCAAGGTTAGTTTAATGGTTGTGTGTAGTGGATTTTTTGTTGTCTGCTGCGATTTGTTTTTTATGTTGTCTGCTGCCATTTGTTTTTTATTTGTATATTTATTATGATTATTATAGTTCTTGTTGATTATAGTTTATTATTTATGATATTCGTTCCTGCTGGTGTGTGGATCGGACATCCTTCATTTTATGTTATTATTTATTATATATTAATAACTTTTTATTATTATGTTTGATTGTAGTATGGCATCCTTCGTTTTATGTTGATATTTATTATTTATTTATTTTATGTTATTATTATTTTTGTATTATTATTTATTATTTGTTATTCTTATATATTATGTGAAATATATTTCAAGGCATCCGTCAATCATGGTTTGTTTCTGGTTGTGTATTTCTCAGCTATTCCAAATTTTTCTGCTTCCTTCTGCTAGTTTTCCTGCTTTCTTCTGCTGTTGGGCCCTTCCTTTGGGTTGTTTTGGTTAGACATCCTTCAGTATTGTTTATTATTATTTTTTATATTATTATTTATTATGTATTGTTGGTTATTTGTTATTTATTATATATTATTTATGATTTGTTATTTATTATTAATTATTTATTATTATTTTATTATTTATTAATTATTTATTGTTATTTTATTGTTTATTAATTATTTATGATTATTTATGGTTTGTTTCTGGTTATTAGTTTGTCCGCTATTCCAAATTTCTCTGCTTGCTTCTGCTATTTTTCTTGCTTTCTACTGCTGTTGGCTGTTATTTTAGTATTAAATTATTTATTATTATTTTATTTAATTATTTGTTATTATTTATTTATTTATTATTTGTTACGCCCGTCCTTTCGGGTGTTTTTAGTTTAACATCATTCAGTATTGTTTATTATTATTTTTGTATTATTATTGATTATGTATTTTTAATTGTTTGTTATTGTTATATGTTATGTGAAAGATATTTGAGGACATCTGTCAATCATAATTTGATTCTAGTTGTGAGTTTCTCAGCTATTCCAAATGTCTATGCTTCTGCTAGTTTTCCTGCTTTCTTCTGCTGATGGGCCCTTCATTTGGGTTGTTTTTGGTTGGACATCCTTCAGTATTGTTTATTATTATTTTTATATTATTATTTAATATGTATTGTTGGTTATTTGTTATATATTATTTATTTATTATTTATGATTTGTTATTTGTTATTAATGTTATGTTTAGTTCAACCAGGTTATTTACCTGCGTTGAAAATAAAGCCGGATGGTAATTAAATTTGATATTATTAATATTGTGAAATTAATTAACTAAATTAAGTATTTTAATTAAAATATTCAATATTGCAATAAAGCATTTTTAAAAAAGCATTCACCTCGATAAGTGCAACTGAACTTATTATTAACGGAAGAACAAGCTGTTGAACTTTTAAGTAAATGATTTTAAGAAAATTAAATTAAAGTTGAGTTGAATTGAGTCCGTCGTCCGAGTTTGTCGTTTTTATTCTATTATTTAATATTTAAGTAAAATATATTAAATAATTAAGTTAATAAATAAAATTATATATGTCAATAAAGTTATTTTAAATGAATATAAATGAGTTTGTGTGTTTTTTATAAAAAATAGAAGAAAAGAAGTTAAATTAATATAGAAAAAGGTAACTTTATATTATATAATAATCTTAGAATTTGTTATAAAATATGACAATGGCGCAGCCGGTTTAGTTAAGTGTAAGTACTTAACTTATAACAAATCTTCGCGAATTACCACCGACCATATAAAAAAAATAATAGAACAGTAAATACTAAATAGACAAAGCATTAAAAATAAAAACTATAGTAAAGTGAATTTAATTTGAGATAAAGTTGAAATATTTAGAAAAGAGGTTCGGTATATAAAATAAAAACTTGGTGTTAAAATTAATGGTAAAAATATTTAAAAAAAAAAAAAAATAATAAAAATTGTACATTATTGTTTAATAAACAAAGTGACGTGTAAAAAACTAAAGATAAAATTGTTTAAAATATTGTTTGTGAATGATTATAAGTATATAAAAAAATATTTTGTGAAATACATTAATTGTTTTTTTTTAATTTGTGAAAGAAAATTTGAATTATTTCATTTATATTTATACTATAGTTAATATTTCTAAAAAAAATAATAAAAATAATTTTGTGTAATTTGAAATGCATCCAAAAATTTGAAATAAGTTTTTTTTAATATAAAATTTAGTGTAGTAAAATACATATATACAAATAAAATTTATTTTTGTCATACTAAATAGTGATATTGAATAATAATGTTTTTGTTGTGAATAAATAATGTTTTTGTTGTGAATGGAGTGAGTGAAGATTTAAAATAATTCAACAATAAAAAAACTTGGTTTGTTTAAATAAATTATTAGAAAAAAAAGTAAATAAAATTACGTCATAAATTTACATTTGGAAAAAAAGTTAAGATAATTATTTCAAAAGTGACCTAGAAATCGTATAATATTAATTAAAATTAAAATCATACGGAAAAAAAAATTTCTTGTACAAAATCATATAAATTTGAATAATTTTGTTGTGAATAAAATTTTGAATTTGATATCATATAGTAAAATTGTAAAATTTGTGCAGTGGATAAAACAGTGAATTAATAATAGTAAAATAGAAATATTATTTATAAATTTTTTTATATATTTGTCTAGTAAAAAATTAATTGAAGATTTAAAAAATAAAAAAAAAAAAGTTAATTAATAATAATAATCAATAAAAAATGTACAGTGTGTAAATGAATAAATTTGAAAAAAATATACTTTTGTTTAGAAAATTGAGTGAAAAATAAATAAAATAATTTAATAGATAATAAATAATTAAAAGAGTTATTAAAATAAATAAATAAATAAAATATAATAAATAAACAAATAAAATATTTTTATTAAAATAAATAAATAATAAAACAATATATAAATAATACAGTTTAAAGAAATAAAATAATACTATAAATAAAAATAATCTAATGAGTGAAGATAATTCGAAAGGTTTAATATCAAGATTCGATAAATATATAGATTCGTTTTCGTTTGCGAATACTTGTAACGTCAACACCACAAGTAACAACAGAAAATCAACGAAGCGGTGAATTTACTAAACAGCATAGAAGATCAGTAAGATTTCAAGATATAGAAACATCAGATTCATCATCATCAACAGAAAAAGCAAGTGGTACATCAATAAAATATACAAGAAGAGGCCGTCAAAGTAAGTCAATTTTAAAACGTAATAGTAAATTAAATTATCATAAATATAATACTAGAAGTAAGAATAAAAATCCAATTAGTTCATCTGCAAAAACAGATAAAATTATATTAAATATGAGTACAAATAGTGAAAATAACGGTAACGCGGTTGTAGATAATAATAACGGTAATAATTTACTGTTTGGAGGAATTGGTAGTGTCAATCCTTCAACAAGTAATCCAATTGTAATTAACACACCTGTAAATCCAAATAGATTGTCCCGCTCAAGTACAAATATGAATAATATACTGAATAGAGACAATACTTACGAACAACGAGGAAATTCGACTAT
Source organism: Rhamphomyia laevipes (assembly GCA_963920725.1). Classification (NCBI taxonomy): domain Eukaryota; kingdom Metazoa; phylum Arthropoda; class Insecta; order Diptera; family Empididae; genus Rhamphomyia; species Rhamphomyia laevipes. The sequence goes on from OY987261.1 coordinate 1,900,965, forward strand.
GCCATCAACAGATGAATCTGATGTTTCTATACGTTTCTATACAGTTACTTTCAACAAATTTTTATTAGGAGTACCAATTTTTTCAGGGGAAGGTGAAAGAAGTGTTTTAGACTTACAAAATTTTATTTATTTAGCTCATGAGGCATACTTTAAAAAGGACGAAATAGATAGAGATTCTGTATTAACACATTTAGTAAGAGGAAAATTAAAAGGAAAAGCAGCGGAATTATTTCAAGATAGGGTAATTAATAATTTTGACGAATTTAGAGAAATTTTACAGAACAATTTTATACCAAGGAAAGATTTAACAAGACTACGACAAGAAATAGAAGAATGGAGTCAATCGGTGGGCGAATCAGTGGAAAGTTTTGGAGATAGAATGGAAAGAAAATTTTCATGTTAAAAACCCCCATTTTAATAAAATATCCAACTGAATCAGGGGCAATGTTGAAAGAAGCCGAAGAGATTTCTAGACGAACATTTATTAGGGGTCTTAGGTCAGAATCCATAAAACAATATATCTTGAATCAAAATTATAGAAATTTATCTGAAACAATAAAAGAATCAAAGGATTTTGCTAGGAATTTAGAGTTTTTATCTCCTAATAAATAAGTAAATAATGATTCAGATAATAAATTAAACAAATTAGAGAAAATGTTTGAAAATCTTTTACAGTTACAAATTAATAAAGAAATAAATAGTCAAAGGTATAATACAAATAATGTCCAAACGAATAATTTCACTCATAGAACATCAACCTTCACGGATACTCACAACAGATATCAAACCCCACCTTCGAATCCTTTTAAACCAAATAACGACAGTACATTCAACAAAAATAATAACAACAGTCAAAATAACGAACATAGAAATTCAACTCCAATTACATGTTATAACTGCGGACGACCAGGACACTATAGTAGAAAATGTAGAGCACCTAGAAACATAAAACCATCAACATCATTTAACAGAGATAATAACAGAGCAAGAATAGTATGTGCATATTGTAAAGATACAGGTCATTATGCTAATAATTGTCCTTTTAAACAAACAGAAACTGAAAATAATAATTCTATTAATAATATTAGACGTGAAGTAATAGTTTGCGAATGGTGTGAACGAGAGGGACATACTGAGTTAACATGCACCTCCCGTCAGAAATAACAAGCCAAACAGGGAAACGATGTAGGGAGGAATTAAAACCCTTGTATCCACCCTCTAATCAGCAAGGTAGTATTAAGCCCGAGCTATTAGTGACATTACCTTTAGACATTTCAAAGACGGACACAGTGACATTACTAAAGGACACAGGAGCACAAGTTAGCCTACTTAAAAAGGACAAAATTGACGAAGACGTACCTGTTAATCCACAACAAAATACCACAATTCAAACAGTACATTCACGCAGTAAAACATTAGGAAAATGTACAGGACAATTTTTAACGCCAAACAAACTACATTGCGACTTTCAGGTAATAGAAAATAATTGCCAATTACCAGCTGACGGTATTTTAGGAAATGACTTTTTATCTGAAAACTGTAACATACTAGGACCTCAAAGAACACTACATTTTCCACGAACGGACAATAATAAAACAGAATTTGATATACCCATAACAGATTATTTTGAAGCAAATCTAGAAGGCGTTAACAATTATTTTTGTAATTCGCAAAATTTCAGTGAAAAAATCGAAAATTTGTTAGATTGAATCCATTAAATAAAGAATTTATATTTAATCATAATAGTGATATTTTAGAAAAAATGAATTTTACAATGTTTTCAATAATAAAAATACTTATGACTGTAAACGAAACGATAACAAATCGGAAGATTTAATAATATTGGAATGTGAAACGGAATTGGTAAAAAATAACGAAAAAAATATCGGTAATTTTATAGTAAAGGGCTTTAACGAAATTGAAACGATTAAAGAAAAACCTCGGCGAAAAATGGAAAATTAACAGCGATTGTTATGAATTTAACTTCGGAAGATAAAGAATTACCAGATTTTATACCAGAACTTTATCCTTTAAAAAATTTTGAAATTAAGAATTTAGAGGAATGGTCTGTCGAACCAAAACGGAATAGTAGAAATGATGACAAAAATGAAACAATCTATCAAATAAAAACGTTATTTGAAGAACCAGATCCAGAAATTGAAAATAGAATAAAATTACTGAAAGAAAAAATATGTATTCAAGAGACTCTGAATTGGGAGGAAAAGGAAGCATTGGACAAAATAATTCAAGAAACACAGGATATATTTCATCTTCCTGGTGATCATTTAAGTTACGTTAATGGAATCACAGATCCAATTTAAACAAAAACTGATTCAAAACCTATTAATAGCAGACAGTATAGATTAGCTGAATGCCATAAGCAGGTAATCAATGAAGAGGTGCAAAGGTTGCTAGCCGAGGACATAATTCAATCAAGCAATAGTCCTTGGAATGCTCCACTCTTGGTAGTACCGAAAAAGGCAGGACCAAATGGCGAAAAAAAGCACAGAGTTGTGATAGATTTTAGATAGCTTAATGAAATTACCATAGGGGATGCATTTCCACTATCCCGTATTGAGGAAATTTTAGACCAATTAGGAGGATCGAGATATTTCACTACTCTTGATTTGGCGAGTGGCTACCATCAAGTTCAAATGGATCCAGCTGACAGAGAAAAAACAGCTTTCAGTACTTCGTATGGCCATTTTGAATTTAAAAGGATGCCATTCGGCCTGACCGGTGCACCAGCAACTTTTCAACGTGTTATGAATTGTGTACTATCAGGTCTTCAAGGATTTAAATGTTTCGTCTACCTTGATGATATTGTGGTGTATGGTAAAAATTTGATGGACCATGGTGAAAAACTGAGAATTGTATTTGATAGACTTAGAGAGCATAATCTGAAATTACAACCTCAAAATTGTAAATTTCTAAGAAGAGAAGTAGTTTACCTTGGTCACAAAATTACATCAGAAGGAGTAACTCCTGATCCTGAAAAAACAAAATGTGTTCAACAGCATCCAATACCAAGCAATACTAAAGAATTGCAATCATTTTTAGGATTGGTAAACTACTATAGGCCTTGTATGCAGGTGCAATATTATATAAAATGCGCATGAAGCGCATGATGACGCATTCCAAAAGGTAAAAAAACTATTGGTTGATCCACCACTACTTATATATCCAGATTTTTCTAAACCATTTAATTTAACAACTGATGCGTCAAATCTAACTTTAGGAGCAGTCCTATCGCAAGGTGAAGTAGGTATGGATAAACCAATCGCATATGCCAGTCGAGTTTTGGGAAAAGCTGAACAAAATTATGCCACTATCGAGAAAGAAATGCTTGCTATTTACTGGGCTGTTAAGAATTTTAGAAGTTATTTACTGGGTCGCGAATTTGTTGTTTTCACAGATCATAAACCACTTATTAGTGAGTACAACAAAAAAGATCCAGAAGGTAGAATTAACAGGTGGAAAGTGCGTTTATCAGAATATACGTTTAAAATTATGTATAAACCTGGTAAGCACAACAGCAATGCTGATGCTTTAAGTAGAATTCCATATAAAAAAGTAAATGAACAGAAAAATTTTGTAATTCCAACAATAAATGTTTTAACTAGAGCACAGAAAAATAAACTAGAACAAACGAAAATAGTTAATAGTGATAAAAATATTTTAGTGAAGATGAAAGTGTAAATAATGAAGAAATACCCACTGAAAAATGGCCCAAAAGAATAGAATTAGAAGAAAAACATGAAATATATGAAATAAAAAAACAAAATCATGATACACCACTTGGTGGCCATTTAGGTGTAGTTAAGACTTATAATCGTTTAAAAAGACATTATTTTTGGAAAAATATGATCAAAACTATTAGAAAATATATAGAATCATGTCCAAAATGTCAAAAAACGAAAAGAGGAAAAAATACTAAAATGTCCATGATGATCACCGATACCGCTAAACGTCCGTTTGATAAAGTATATCTCGAAATAGTAGGTCCATTTCCAATCTCGAATCAAGGGAATAAATACATACTCAGTTTCCAAGACGATTTGACCAAAGTGCTTGATTGTATAGCTTTACCCAACATGGAAGCTATAACAGTGGCAAAAGCATTTTATGAAAATATTATTTTGAAATATTCAGTAATACCAAGGAAATTGATTACCGACCAAGGAACGAATTTTACCATCAACATTTTCAAAAGCCTTTGTAAAATATTGAAAATAAATAAAATAGAGACTACAGCTTACCACCCACAGTCTAATGGTTCTTTAGAAAGAAGGCACGGTCCACTGGTAGAATATTTAAAAATGATAGTTGAGAAAAATGTTCAAAGTTGGGATGAATGGTTAGGAGAAGCAGTTTTCTCACACAACCATACACCGCACGAAGGTACTAAATTTGTACCTCTTTTCATATTATATAGGTTTTGTGATCCTCTGCCTAATCTTTTAAAACGAAAAGTCGAACCACTTTATAACCAAGAAAATTTCGGTTATTTGGTGAAGTTTAAACTACAAAAAATTAGAGAACTAGCCAGAGAAAATTTAATTAAAACCAAAATTAAAGCGAAAAAATATTATGATAAGAATGCGAAAATAACAGAATATAAAAAGGGAAACAAAGTTTTAATACTAAATCCTATTAAAGAAAATAAACTTAGTTCGAACTGGGCAGGCCCATACGAAGTGATCGAAGTTCCAAACAATCTGAACACAATAATAAAAATAAAAAACAAACTCCGAAAAGTTCATAATAATCGGCTTAAGTTATGGAAAGATTTGGAATAGATTATAAATATAAAATAAAATTATATACATATACATATTTAGAACACACAAATAAAATATTTTTTTTTGTATTTTTTTTGTATATGTCACAAAGTCAATAAATGTGATTTTGTCCGAAAACAAATTTACTAAATAAGCCGACTTATCTTCTTTTACCGGCCAAAAAAAAAATGTTTTTCTGACTTATGTATATGTTATTACTATATTAAAAATTAAACTATTTTCCTGTTTGAACTTGTTCAATTTTGAATATCGACTAGACTTTTTTTTTTTGTAATTACTATATGCATAACTTTGTATTCGTAACCATAAGATGCACCGCGATAAATTAACGTGCATGGTATTCTGTGAAATTAGTAAAGTATTATAAGTGTTTGTGTGTTAAATTATAGAAGTTGAAGTGTTTTCGGTAAATTTGTTTATAAAAATTATTAAGAAATATAATTTGAATAATGTCATTTAGTCGCGGAAAACTATTTGTTGATTTGGTAAGAAAAAAGCAACAACAAACTGCAATAGCTAGTACGTCCAAAAGTAAGTAATTTTAATAATTGTTCTAGATTTACGAAATATAATTAAACTTAAATTAAAAATTTAGATCACGATACAGTCACAGACGAAGTTGAAATACAACAGGAATTTAATTTCTTGGTTTCGAATGAACCAATAGCTAGTACGTCCAAAAGTAAGTAATTTTTTTTTTTTTTTCTAGATTTACAAAACTTAATTAAACTTAAATTAAAAATTTAGATCACGATATAGTCACAGACGAAGTTGAAATACAACAGGAATTTAATTTCTTGGTTTCGAATGAACCAATTGCTAGTACGTCCAAAATAAGTAAGTAATTTTAATTTTTTTTTTGGATTTACAAAATTTAATTAAACTTAAATTAAAAATTTAGATCACGATACAGTCACAGACGAAGTTGAAATACAACAGGAATTTAATTTCTTGGTTTCCAATGAACCAATTGCTAGTACGTCCAAAAGTAAGTAATTTTAATTTTTTTTCTAGATTTACAAAACTTAATTAAACTTAAATTAAAAATTTAGATCACGATATAGTCACAGACGAAGTTGAAATACAACAGGAATTTAATTTCTCGGTTTCCAGTGACGATTCTTTTCAAGATCCAACTTACTCACCAGAATATTTTGACAAAGCCGCAGCCTCAAATTCTGCACTTTTTAGTACCACTGATAGTAACACTGAAGCAAATGTAACAGATGATACTCCTCAGGTCAATAATTCTGATGCTGCTGGTACTATTAAAAGCCGAAGTGCAAAAAAGATTAGAAAAGAAAACCGCAATACAGGTAAATCATATACCACTACTTCCGGTAAAACCAAAGCTGCGAAAGTTCTTACTTCGTTACCAAGCTGTCGTGCCAAATGTAAAGATAGATTTCCTTTTGAAATACAAAAAAATTTTTTTGATGAATATTAGAATTTAGGCAGTCATGATAAACGCGCTGCATTTATTGCATCTATGATGACAGTTTCCGATAAACAATCATTTCGTCCAAGAACTAATGAAAAGGCAAGAATGAAAACATACAAATATGTCCTAGAAGTTGATGGTCAACGGTTAAATATATGTAGAGGCTGTTTTTTGAAAACCTTGGATGAGTCGGCAAATGTTATAACAATGGTTGGTTTGAAAAAAAGATCATCTTGCAGCGGAATAATCGGTTCAGATAGGAGAGGGAAACACACACACCCGCATAAAAAATCAGAAGAAGTCATAGAAACTGTACGTAAGCATATTCAATCTTTCCCTAGCTATGAAAGCCACTATACACGTAGAGAAAACAATACAAAATACCTTAGTCCGGATTTAACAATTTCCAAAATGTACGATTTGTACTGCCAGTCTATAAATAATCCAGTAGGATCCAAAATTTATTACAACGAATTTCACAAATTAAAACTTTCATTTAAAAAACGCTCAGTGGACACATGCTACACGTGTGACAAATACAAAATGAAACTAAGGCTAGAAAGTTCAGCTGAAGAAACAGCAGACATTGAAAATGAAAGAAATGAGCACCAGACTGCCGCAGAATTAGCTTATTCGGAAAAACGTTTTGATAAGGGACTGTGTAAAGAATCTACCAACATAGTTTGTTTAACTTTTGACCTCCAACAGTGCCTCCCAACACCATCCCTGACGTCATCCGTTGCATTTTACAAAAGACAATTGTGGACGTTCAACCTTACAATACATAACAATGCAACAAATCATTCATGGCACTACATGTGGCACGAATGTATTTCCGGAAGAGGAGCTAATCAAATAGCTTCTTGTTTATACAAGCATATAAAGGCTAATTTTTCTTCAAATGTGAAGCATGTTGTCCTTTATTCAGATACATGCGGTGGCCAGAACAAAAATTCTCATGTTGCTGCAATGATGTCACTGCTTTTTGGATTTTGCTTCCCTGCTGAAAGGACGATTGGTTTTAAGGAAGAAAAATTCTGAGGGAAATCCATTTAAATGGCATGATGCGAACTGGTTTCGATATGAAACTAAAAATGCTTTCGGTGAAGTTTTATATAAAACAAATTTAGTCAGAGAATCTGATGATTTTTTAAAGCTTGACTTAACTAGACGAGGAGGACATAAATTTGACAAGTCAGTGTCAGTTATATCTAAAAATTTAGTTCCGATAAGCAAGGATAAAAAAAATGATTTAATATCAATGTTTGATTTGATCCCAAGTATTTTTCATGAGTTCTACAGAGGCCTTCCTGATGCAGCTAATGCAAACAATATCGATCCCGATTTAATTGAGATCAATGACGATTAAGACTAATATAAAAAAAAAAAGTTTTTACTATTTTTTTAATTTCTTATTAATTTCTTGTTAATTACTTTAATTAAGTTCCTTATTAATTTTTTATTATTTACTTTTATTAAAATGAAGTTCCTTATTAATTTTTTGTTATTTACTTTAATTAAAATGAAAATAAAAGTTTTGTTCACTTTTCAAATACATTTTTTATAGTTTTCTTGGCTTAATAATTAATTGGAAAAATAACATAAGTCTAGAATTTTATTGGAAAAAACCACATAAGTCAATTAAAAGTACTAAAAATGAAAAAACTCTAAATTTAATTGATTTTTTAATAAATTGCAGTAAAATTATAATCAAACTGCATACCAGAATAGTTCCTAGGCCCAATAACTACTTTTAGAAACACAAAAAAGCTTCTCCTGTAAAATTGCAAAAAATAACTTATATGCTTTTGTCCGCGACCCAGAGTCTCTGGCTGGCGGACACAAGCACATAAGTACCAAAAGAATATAACTGGGTACGTATTAATAAAATACACATTCTGACAAAAGAATATAACTCAAAACTAATATTATTTCTTATAAAAAACTCAAAAAGAAAAATCATCTAAAAAAAATGGATCAACTCTTTTATTTGACAATACTATATAAGTCCACTTATGTGATTTTGTCCGAAAACAAAATTACTAAATAAGCCGACTTATCTTCTTTTACCGGCCAAAAAAAAAATGTTTTTCTGACTTATGTATATGTTATTACTATATTAAAAATTAAACTATTTTCCTGTTTGAACTTGTTCAATTTTGAATATCGACTAGACTGTTTTTTTTTTGTAATTACTATATGCATAACTTTGTATTCGTAACCATAAGATGCACCGCGATAAATTAACGTGCATGGTATTCTGTGAAATTAGTAAAGTATTATAAGTGTTTGTTTGTTAAATTATAGAAGTTGAAGTGTTTTCGGTAAATTTGTTTATAAAAATTATTAAGAAATATAATTTGAATAATGTCATTTAGTCGCGGAAAACTATTTGTTGATTTGGTAAGAAAAAAGCAACAACAAACTGCAATAGCTAGTACGTCCAAAAGTAAGTAATTTTAATAATTGTTCTAGATTTACGAAATATAATTAAACTTAAATTAAAAATTTAGATCACGATACAGTCACAGACGAAGTTGAAATACAACAGGAATTTAATTTCTTGGTTTCGAATGAACCAATAGCTAGTACGTCCAAAAGTAAGTAATTTTAATTTTTTTCTAGATTTACAAAACTTAAACTTAAATTAAAAATTTATATCACGATATAGTCACAGACGAAGTTGAAATACAACAGGAATTTAATTTCTTGGTTTCGAATGAACCAATTGCTAGTACGTCCAAAATAAGTAAGTAATTTTAATTTTTTTTCTAGATTTACAAAATTTAATTAAACTTAAATTAAAAATTTAGATCACGATATAGTCACAGACGAAGTTGAAATACAACAGGAATTTAATTTCTTGGTTTCCAATGAACCAATTGCTAGTACGTCCAAAAGTAAGTAATTTTAATTTTTTTTCTAGATTTACAAAATATAATTAAACTTAAATTAAAAATTTAGATCACGATACAGTCACAGACGAAGTTGAAATACAACAGGAATTTAATTTCTCGGTTTCCAGTGACGATTCTTTTCAAGATCCAACTTACTCACCAGAATATTTTGACAAAGCCGCAGCCTCAAATTCTGCACTTTTTAGTACCACTGATAGTAACACTGAAGCAAATGTAACAGATGATACTCCTCAGGTCAATAATTCTGATGCTGCTGGTACTATTAAAAGCCGAAGTGCAAAAAAGATTAGAAAAGAAAACCGCAATACAGGTAAATCATATACCACTACTTCCGGTAAAACCAAAGCTGCGAAAGTTCTTACTTCGTTACCAAGCTGTCGTGCCAAATGTAAAGATAGATTTCCTTTTGAAATACAAAAATTTTTTTTTGAGGAATATTGGAATTTAGGCAGTCATGATAAACGCGCTGCATTTATTGCATCTATGATGACAGTTTCCGATAAACAATCATTTCGTCCAAGAACTAATGAAAAGGCAAGAATGAAAACATACAAATATGTCCTAGAAGTTGATGGTCAACGGTTAAATATATGTAGAGGCTGTTTTTTGAAAACCTTGGATGAGTCGGCAAATGTTATAACAATGGTTGGTTTGAAAAAAAGATCATCTTGCAGCGGAATAATCGGTTCAGATAGGAGAGGGAAACACACACACCCGCATAAAAAATCAGAAGAAGTCATAGAAACTGTACGTAAGCATATTCAATCTTTCCCTAGCTATGAAAGCCACTATACACGTAGAGAAAACAATACAAAATACCTTAGTCCGGATTTAACAATTTCCAAAATGTACGATTTGTACTGCCAGTCTATAAATAATCCAGTAGGATCCAAAATTTATTACAACGAATTTCACAAATTAAAACTTTCATTTAAAAAACGCTCAGTGGACACATGCTACACGTGTGACAAATACAAAATGAAACTAAGGCTAGAAAGTTCAGCTGAAGAAACAGCAGACATTGAAAATGAAAGAAATGCGCACCAGACTGCCGCAGAATTAGCTTATTCGGAAAAACGTTTTGATAAGGGACTGTGTAAAGAATCAACCAACATAGTTTGTTTAACTTTTGACCTCCAACAGTGCCTCCCAACACCATCCCTGACGTCATCCGTTGCATTTTACAAAAGACAATTGTGGACGTTCAACCTTACAATACATAACAATGCAACAAATCATTCATGGCACTACATGTGGCACGAATGTATTTCCGGAAGAGGAGCTAATCAAATAGCTTCTTGTTTATACAAGCATATAAAGGCTAATTTTTCTTCAAATGTGAAGCATGTTGTCCTTTATTCAGATACATGCGGTGGCCAGAACAAAAATTCTCATGTTGCTGCAATGATGTCACTGCTTTTTGGATTTTGCTTCCCTGCTGAAAGGACGATTGGTTTTAAGGAAGAAAAATTCTGAGGGAAATCCATTTAAATGGCATGATGCGAACTGGTTTCGATATGAAACTAAAAATGCTTCCGGTGAAGTTTTATATAAAACAAATTTAGTCAGAGAATCTGATGATTTTTTAAAGCTTGACTTAACTAGACGAGGAGGACATAAATTTGACAAGTCAGTGTCAGTTATATCTAAAAATTTAGTTCCGATAAGCAAGGATAAAAAAAATGATTTAATATCAATGTTTGATTTGATCCCAAGTATTTTTCATGAATTCTACAGAGGCCTTCCTGATGCAGCTAATGCAAACAATATCGATCCCGATTTAATTGAGATCAATGACGATTAAGACTAATAAAAAAAAAAAAAGTTTTTACTATTTTTTTAATTTCTTATTAATTTCTTGTTAATTACTTTAATTAAGTTCCTTATTAATTTTTTATTATTTACTTTTATTAAAATGAAGTTCCTTATTAATTTTGCGTTATTTACTTTAATTAAAATGAAAATAAAAGTTTTGTTCACTTTTCAAATACATTTTTTATAGTTTTCTTGGCTTAATAATTAATTGGAAAAATAACATAAGTCTAGAATTTTATTGGAAAAAACCACATAAGTCAATTAAAAGTACTAAAAATGAAAAAACTCTAAATTTAATTGATTTTTTAATAAATTGCAGTAAAATTATAATCAAACTGCATACCAGAATAGTTCCTAGGCCCAATAACTACTTTTAGAAACACAAAAAAGCTTCTCCTGTAAAATTGCAAAAAATGACTTATATGCTTTTGTCCGCGACCCAGAGTCTCTGGCTGGCGGACACAAGCACATAAGTACCAAAATCGAATTTTTTTTTATTAGCTCTCTGGGTACGTATTAATAAAATACACATTCTGACAAAAGAATATAACTCAAAACTAATATTATTTCTTATAAAAAACTCAAAAAGAAAAATCATCTAAAAAAAATGGATCAACTCTTTTATTTGACAATACTATATAAGTCCACTTATGTGATTTTGTCCGAAAACAAATTTACTAAATAAGCCGACTTATCTTCTTTTACCGGCCAAAAAAAAAATGTTTTTCTGACTTATGTATATGTTATTACTATATTAAAAATTAAACTATTTTCCTGTTTGAACTTGTTCAATTTTGAATATCGACTAGACTTTTTTTTTTTGTAATTACTATATGCATAACTTTGTATTCGTAACCATAAGATGCACCGCGATAAATTAACGTGCATGGTATTCTGTGAAATTAGTAAAGTATTATAAGTGTTTGTGTGTTAAATTATAGAAGTTGAAGTGTTTTCGGTAAATTTGTTTATAAAAATTATTAAGAAATATAATTTGAATAATGTCATTTAGTCGCGGAAAACTATTTGTTGATTTGGTAAGAAAAAAGCAACAACAAACTGCAATAGCTAGTACGTCCAAAAGTAAGTAATTTTAATAATTGTTCTAGATTTACGAAATATAATTAAACTTAAATTAAAAATTTAGATCACGATACAGTCACAGACGAAGTTGAAATACAACAGGAATTTAATTTCTTGGTTTCGAATGAACCAATAGCTAGTACGTCCAAAAGTAAGTAATTTTAATTTTTTTCTAGATTTACAAAACTTAATTAAACTTAAATTAAAAATTTAGATCACGATATAGTCACAGACGAAGTTGAAATACAACAGGAATTTAATTTCTCGGTTTCCAGTGACGATTCTTTTCAAGATCCAACTTACTCACCAGAATATTTTGACAAAGCCGCAGCCTCAAATTCTGCACTTTTTAGTACCACTGATAGTAACACTGAAGCAAATGTAACAGATGATACTCCTCAGGTCAATAATTCTGATGCTGCTGGTACTATTAAAAGCCGAAGTGCAAAAAAGATTAGAAAAGAAAACCGCAATACAGGTAAATCATATACCACTACTTCCGGTAAAACCAAAGCTGCGAAAGTTCTTACTTCGTTACCAAGCTGTCGTGCCAAATGTAAAGATAGATTTCCTTTTGAAATACAAAAATTTTTTTTTGAGGAATATTGGAATTTAGGCAGTCATGATAAACGCGCTGCATTTATTGCATCTATGATGACAGTTTCCGATAAACAATCATTTCGTCCAAGAACTAATGAAAAGGCAAGAATGAAAACATACAAATATGTCCTAGAAGTTGATGGTCAACGGTTAAATATATGTAGAGGCTGTTTTTTGAAAACCCTGGATGAGTCGGCAAATGTTATAACAATGGTTGGTTTGAAAAAAAGATCATCTTGCAGCGGAATAATCGGTTCAGATAGGAGAGGGAAACACACACCCACGCATAAAAAATCAGAAGAAGTACGTAAGCATATTCAATCTTTCCCTAGCTATGAAAGCCACTATACACGTAGAGAAAACAATACAAAATACCTTAGTCCGGATTTAACAATTTCCAAAATGTACGATTTGTACTGCCAGTCTATAAATAATCCAGTAGGATCCAAAATTTATTACAACGAATTTCACAAATTAAAACTTTCATTTAAAAAACGCTCAGTGGACACATGCTACACGTGTGACAAATACAAAATGAAACTAAGGCTAGAAAGTTCAGCTGAAGAAACAGCAGACATTGAAAATGAAAGAAATGCGCACCAGACTGCCGCAGAATTAGCTTATTCGGAAAAACGTTTTGATAAGGGACTGCGTAAAGAATCAACCAACATAGTTTGTTTAACTTTTGACCTCCAACAGTGCCTCCCAACACCATCCCTAACGTCATCCGTTGCATTTTACAAAAGTCAATTGTGGACGGTCAACCTTACAATACACAACAATGCAACAAATCATTCATGGCACTACATGTGGCACGAATGTATTTCCGGAAGAGGAGCTAATCAAATTGCTTCTTGTTTATACAAGCATATAAAGGCTAATTTTTCTTCAAATGTGAAGCATGTTGTCCTTTATTCAGATACATGCGGTGGCCAGAACAAAAATTCTCATGTTGCTGCAATGATGTCACTGCTTCTGGAAGAGAAAACAACTGCCATCGAAATTATTGACCATAAGTTTATGGTACCCGGGCATAGCCATATGGAAGTTGATGTGGACCATGGAATAATAGAAAAAAAGAAAAAGAAAACAAATCTTGAAATATTTCATCCCCACGATTGGATGCAGTTGGTAAAGTCAAGCAGTTCCAAGTTCACAGTAGTGGAAATGCAATCTAACGATTTTTTGGATTTTGCTTCCCTGCTGAAAGGACCATTGGTTTTAAGGAAGAAAAATTCTGAGGGAAATCCATTTAAATGGCATGATGCGAACTGGTTTCGATATGAAACTAAAAATGCTTTCGGTGAAGTTTTATATAAAACAAATTTAGTCAGAGAATCTGATGATTTTTTAAAGCTTGACTTAACTAGACGAGGAGGACATAAATTTGACAAGTCAGTGTCAGTTATATCTAAAAATTTAGTTCCGATAAGCAAGGATAAAAAAAATGATTTAATATCAATGTTTGATTTGATCCCAAGTATTTTTCATGAGTTCTACAGAGGCCTTCCTGATGCAGCTAATGCAAACAATATCGATCCCGATTTAATTGAGATCAATGACGATTAAGACTAATATATAAAAAAAAAAGTTTTTACTATTTTTTTAATTTCTTATTAATTTCTTGTTAATTACTTTAATTAAGTTCCTTATTAATTTTTTATTATTTACTTTTATTAAAATGAAGTTCCTTATTAATTTTTTGTTATTTACTTTAATTAAAATGAAAATAAAAGTTTTGTTCACTTTTCAAATACATTTTTTATAGTTTTCTTGGCTTAATAATTAATTGGAAAAATAACATAAGTCTAGAATTTTATTGGAAAAAACCACATAAGTCAATTAAAAGTACTAAAAATGAAAAAACTCTAAATTTAATTGATTTTTAAATAAATTGCAGTAAAATTATAATCAAACTGCATACCAGAATAGTTCCTAGGCCCAATAACTACTTTTAGAAACACAAAAAAGCTTCTCCTGTAAAATTGCAAAAAATGACTTATATGCTTTTGTCCGCGACCCAGAGACTCTGGCTGGCGGACACAAGCACATAAGTACCAAAATCGAATTTTTTTTTTATTAGCTCTCTGGGTACGTATTAATAAAATACACATTCTGACAAAAGAATATAACTCAAAACTAATATTATTTCTTATAAAAAACTCAAAAAGAAAAATCATCTAAAAAAAATGGATCAACTCTTTTATTTGACAATACTATAAAGTCCACTTATGTGATTTTGTCCGAAAACAAAATTACTAAATAAGCCGACTTATCTTCTTTTACCGGCCAAAAAAAAATGTTTTTCTGACTTATGTATATGTTATTACTATATTAAAAATTAAACTATTTTCTTGTTTGAACTTGTTCAATTTTGAATATCGACTAGACTATATGCATAACTTTGTATTCGTAACCATAAGATGCACCACGATAAATTAACGTGCATGGTATTCTGTGAAATTAGTAAAGTATTATAAGTGTTTGTGTGTTAAATTATAGAAGTTGAAGTGTTTTCGGTAAATTTGTTTATAAAAATTATTAAGAAATATAATTTGAATAATGTCATTTAGTCGCGGAAAACTATTTGTTGATTTGGTAAGAAAAAAGCAACAACAAACTGCAATAGCTAGTACGTCCAAAAGTAAGTAATTTTAATAATTGTTCTAGATTTACGAAATATAATTAAACTTAAATTAAAAATTTAGATCACGATACAGTCACAGACGAAGTTGAAATACAATTTCTTGGTTTCGAATAAACCAATAGCTAGTACGTCCAAAAGTAAGTAATTTTAATTTTTTTTCTAGATTTACAAAACTTAATTAAACTTAAATTAAAAATTTAGATCACGATATAGTCACAGACGAAGTTGAAATACAACAGGAATTTAATTTCTTGGTTTCGAATGAACCAATTGCTAGTACGTCCAAAATAAGTAAGTAATTTTATTTTTTTTTCTAGATTTACAAAATTTAATTAAACTTAAATTAAAAATTTAGATCACGATATAGTCACAGACGAAGTTGAAATACAACAGGAATTTAATTTCTTGGTTTCCAATGAACCAATTGCTAGTACGTCCAAAAGTAAGTAATTTTAATTTTTTTTCTAGATTTACAAAATATAATTAAACTTAAATTAAAAATTTAGATCACGATACAGTCACAGACGAAGTTGAAATACAACAGGAATTTAATTTCTCGGTTTCCAGTGACGATTCTTTTCAAGATCCAACTTACTCACCAGAATATTTTGACAAAGCCGCAGCCTCAAATTCTGCACTTTTTAGTACCACTGATAGTAACACTGAAGCAAATGTAACAGATGATACTCCTCAGGTCAATAATTCTGATGCTGCTGGTACTATTAAAAGCCGAAGTGCAAAAAAGATTAGAAAAGAAAACCGCAATACAGGTAAATCATATACCACTACTTCCGGTAAAACCAAAGCTGCGAAAGTTCTTACTTCGTTACCAAGCTGTCGTGCCAAATGTAAAGATAGATTTCCTTTTGAAATACAAAAAAAAATATTTGAGGAATATTGGAATTTAGGCAGTCATGATAAACGCGCTGCATTTATTGCATCTATTATGACAGTTTCCGATAAACAATCATTTCGTCCAAGAACTAATGAAAAGGCAAGAATGAAAACATACAAATATGTCCTAGAAGTTGATGGTCAACGGTTAAATATATGTAGAGGCTGTTTTTTGAAAACCTTGGATGAGTCGGCAAATGTTATAACAATGGTTGGTTTGAAAAAAAGATCATCTTGCAGCGGAATAATCGGTTCAGATAGGAGAGGGAAACACACACACCCGCATAAAAAATCAGAAGAAGTCATAGAAACTGTACGTAAGCATATTCAATCTTTCCCTAGCTATGAAAGCCACTATACACGTAGAGAAAACAATACAAAATACCTTAGTCCGGATTTAACAATTTCCAAAATGTACGATTTGTACTGCCAGTCTATAAATAATCCAGTAGGATCCAAAATTTATTACAACGAATTTCACAAATTAAAACTTTCATTTAAAAAACGCTCAGTGGACACATGCTACACGTGTGACAAATACAAAATGAAACTAAGGCTAGAAAGTTCAGCTGAAGAAACAGCAGACATTGAAAATGAAAGAAATGCGCACCAGACTGCCGCAGAATTAGCTTATTCGGAAAAACGTTTTGATAAGGGACTGTGTAAAGAATCAACCAACATAGTTTGTTTAACTTTTGACCTCCAACAGTGCCTCCCAACACCATCCCTGACGTCATCCGTTGCATTTTACAAAAGACAATTGTGGACGTTCAACCTTACAATACATAACAATGCAACAAATCATTCATGGCACTACATGTGGCACGAATGTATTTCCGGAAGAGGAGCTAATCAAATAGCTTCTTGTTTATACAAGCATATAAAGGCTAATTTTTCTTCAAATGTGAAGCATGTTGTCCTTTATTCAGATACATGCGGTGGCCAGAACAAAAATTCTCATGTTGCTGCAATGATGTCACTGCTTTTTGGATTTTGCTTCCCTGCTGAAAGGACGATTGGTTTTAAGGAAGAAAAATTCTGAGGGAAATCCATTTAAATGGCATGATGCGAACTGGTTTCGATATGAAACTAAAAATGCTTTCGGTGAAGTTTTATATAAAACAAATTTAGTCAGAGAATCTGATGATTTTTTAAAGCTTGACTTAACTAGACGAGGAGGACATAAATTTGACAAGTCAGTGTCAGTTATATCTAAAAATTTAGTTCCGATAAGCAAGGATAAAAAAAATGATTTAATATCAATGTTTGATTTGATCCCAAGTATTTTTCATGAGTTCTACAGAGGCCTTCCTGATGCAGCTAATGCAAACAATATCGATCCCGATTTAATTGAGATCAATGACGATTAAGACTAATATAAAAAAAAAAAGTTTTTACTATTTTTTTAATTTTTTATTAATTTCTTGTTAATTACTTTAATTAAGTTCCTTATTAATTTTTTATTATTTACTTTTATTAAAATGAAGTTCCTTATTAATTTTTTGTTATTTACTTTAATTAAAATGAAAATAAAAGTTTTGTTCACTTTTCAAATACATTTTTTATAGTTTTCTTGGCTTAATAATTAATTGGAAAAATAACATAAGTCTAGAATTTTATTGGAAAAAACCACATAAGTCAATTAAAAGTACTAAAAATGAAAAAACTCTAAATTTAATTGATTTTTAAATAAATTGCAGTAAAATTATAATCAAACTGCATACCAGAATAGTTCCTAGGCCCAATAACTACTTTTAGAAACACAAAAAAGCTTCTCCTGTAAAATTGCAAAAAATGACTTATATGCTTTTGTCCGCGACCCAGAGACTCTGGCTGGCGGACACAAGCACATAAGTACCAAAATCGAATTTTTTTTTTATTAGCTCTCTGGGTACGTATTAATAAAATACACATTCTGACAAAAGAATATAACTCAAAACTAATATTATTTCTTATAAAAAACTCAAAAAGAAAAATCATCTAAAAAAAATGGATCAACTCTTTTATTTGACAATACTATAAAGTCCACTTATGTGATTTTGTCCGAAAACAAAATTACTAAATAAGCCGACTTATCTTCTTTTACCGGCCAAAAAAAAATGTTTTTCTGACTTATGTATATGTTATTACTATATTAAAAATTAAACTATTTTCTTGTTTGAACTTGTTCAATTTTGAATATCGACTAGACTATATGCATAACTTTGTATTCGTAACCATAAGATGCACCACGATAAATTAACGTGCATGGTATTCTGTGAAATTAGTAAAGTATTATAAGTGTTTGTGTGTTAAATTATAGAAGTTGAAGTGTTTTCGGTAAATTTGTTTATAAAAATTATTAAGAAATATAATTTGAATAATGTCATTTAGTCGCGGAAAACTATTTGTTGATTTGGTAAGAAAAAAGCAACAACAAACTGCAATAGCTAGTACGTCCAAAAGTAAGTAATTTTAATAATTGTTCTAGATTTACGAAATATAATTAAACTTAAATTAAAAATTTAGATCACGATACAGTCACAGACGAAGTTGAAATACAATTTCTTGGTTTCGAATAAACCAATAGCTAGTACGTCCAAAAGTAAGTAATTTTAATTTTTTTTCTAGATTTACAAAACTTAATTAAACTTAAATTAAAAATTTAGATCACGATATAGTCACAGACGAAGTTGAAATACAACAGGAATTTAATTTCTTGGTTTCGAATGAACCAATTGCTAGTACGTCCAAAATAAGTAAGTAATTTTTTTTTTTTTTCTAGATTTACAAAATTTAATTAAACTTAAATTAAAAATTTAGATCACGATATAGTCACAGACGAAGTTGAAATACAACAGGAATTTAATTTCTTGGTTTCCAATGAACCAATTGCTAGTACGTCCAAAAGTAAGTAATTTTAATTTTTTTTCTAGATTTACAAAATATAATTAAACTTAAATTAAAAATTTAGATCACGATACAGTCACAGACGAAGTTGAAATACAACAGGAATTTAATTTCTCGGTTTCCAGTGACGATTCTTTTCAAGATCCAACTTACTCACCAGAATATTTTGACAAAGCCGCAGCCTCAAATTCTGCACTTTTTAGTACCACTGATAGTAACACTGAAGCAAATGTAACAGATGATACTCCTCAGGTCAATAATTCTGATGCTGCTGGTACTATTAAAAGCCGAAGTGCAAAAAAGATTAGAAAAGAAAACCGCAATACAGGTAAATCATATACCACTACTTCCGGTAAAACCAAAGCTGCGAAAGTTCTTACTTCGTTACCAAGCTGTCGTGCCAAATGTAAAGATAGATTTCCTTTTGAAATACAAAAAAAATTTTTGAGGAATATTGGAATTTAGGCAGTCATGATAAACGCGCTGCATTTATTGCATCTATTATGACAGTTTCCGATAAACAATCATTTCGTCCAAGAACTAATGAAAAGGCAAGAATGAAAACATACAAATATGTCCTAGAAGTTGATGGTCAACGGTTAAATATATGTAGAGGCTGTTTTTTGAAAACCTTGGATGAGTCGGCAAATGTTATAACAATGGTTGGTTTGAAAAAAAGATCATCTTGCAGCGGAATAATCGGTTCAGATAGGAGAGGGAAACACACACACCCGCATAAAAAATCAGAAGAAGTCATAGAAACTGTACGTAAGCATATTCAATCTTTCCCTAGCTATGAAAGCCACTATACACGTAGAGAAAACAATACAAAATACCTTAGTCCGGATTTAACAATTTCCAAAATGTACGATTTGTACTGCCAGTCTATAAATAATCCAGTAGGATCCAAAATTTATTACAACGAATTTCACAAATTAAAACTTTCATTTAAAAAACGCTCAGTGGACACATGCTACACGTGTGACAAATACAAAATGAAACTAAGGCTAGAAAGTTCAGCTGAAGAAACAGCAGACATTGAAAATGAAAGAAATGCGCACCAGACTGCCGCAGAATTAGCTTATTCGGAAAAACGTTTTGATAAGGGACTGTGTAAAGAATCAACCAACATAGTTTGTTTAACTTTTGACCTCCAACAGTGCCTCCCAACACCATCCCTGACGTCATCCGTTGCATTTTACAAAAGACAATTGTGGACGTTCAACCTTACAATACATAACAATGCAACAAATCATTCATGGCACTACATGTGGCACGAATGTATTTCCGGAAGAGGAGCTAATCAAATAGCTTCTTGTTTATACAAGCATATAAAGGCTAATTTTTCTTCAAATGTGAAGCATGTTGTCCTTTATTCAGATACATGCGGTGGCCAGAACAAAAATTCTCATGTTGCTGCAATGATGTCACTGCTTCTGGAAGAGAAAACAACTGCCATCGAAATTATTGACCATAAGTTTATGGTACCCGGGCATAGCCATATGGAAGTTGATGTGGACCATGGAATAATAGAAAAAAAGAAAAAGAAAACAAATCTTGAAATATTTCATCCCCACGATTGGATGCAGTTGGTAAAGTCAAGCAGTTCCAAGTTCACAGTAGTGGAAATGCAATCTAACGATTTTTTGGATTTTGCTTCCCTGCTGAAAGGACCATTGGTTTTAAGGAAGAAAAATTCTGAGGGAAATCCATTTAAATGGCATGATGCGAACTGGTTTCGATATGAAACTAAAAATGCTTTCGGTGAAGTTTTATATAAAACAAATTTAGTCAGAGAATCTGATGATTTTTTAAAGCTTGACTTAACTAGACGAGGAGGACATAAATTTGACAAGTCAGTGTCAGTTATATCTAAAAATTTAGTTCCGATAAGCAAGGATAAAAAAATGATTTAATATCAATGTTTGATTTGATCCCAAGTATTTTTCATGAGTTCTACAGAGGCCTTCCTGATGCAGCTAATGCAAACAATATCGATCCCGATTTAATTGAGATCAATGACGATTAAGACTAATATATAAAAAAAAAAGTTTTTACTATTTTTTTAATTTCTTATTAATTTCTTGTTAATTACTTTAATTAAGTTCCTTATTAATTTTTTATTATTTACTTTTATTAAAATGAAGTTCCTTATTAATTTTTTGTTATTTACTTTAATTAAAATGAAAATAAAAGTTTTGTTCACTTTTCAAATACATTTTTTATAGTTTTCTTGGCTTAATAATTAATTGGAAAAATAACATAAGTCTAGAATTTTATTGGAAAAAACCACATAAGTCAATTAAAAGTACTAAAAATGAAAAAACTCTAAATTTAATTGATTTTTAAATAAATTGCAGTAAAATTATAATCAAACTGCATACCAGAATAGTTCCTAGGCCCAATAACTACTTTTAGAAACACAAAAAAGCTTCTCCTGTAAAATTGCAAAAAATGACTTATATGCTTTTGTCCGCGACCCAGAGACTCTGGCTGGCGGACACAAGCACATAAGTACCAAAATCGAATTTTTTTTTTATTAGCTCTCTGGGTACGTATTAATAAAATACACATTCTGACAAAAGAATATAACTCAAAACTAATATTATTTCTTATAAAAAACTCAAAAAGAAAAATCATCTAAAAAAAATGGATCAACTCTTTTATTTGACAATACTATAAAGTCCACTTATGTGATTTTGTCCGAAAACAAAATTACTAAATAAGCCGACTTATCTTCTTTTACCGGCCAAAAAAAAATGTTTTTCTGACTTATGTATATGTTATTACTATATTAAAAATTAAACTATTTTCTTGTTTGAACTTGTTCAATTTTGAATATCGACTAGACTATATGCATAACTTTGTATTCGTAACCATAAGATGCACCACGATAAATTAACGTGCATGGTATTCTGTGAAATTAGTAAAGTATTATAAGTGTTTGTGTGTTAAATTATAGAAGTTGAAGTGTTTTCGGTAAATTTGTTTATAAAAATTATTAAGAAATATAATTTGAATAATGTCATTTAGTCGCGGAAAACTATTTGTTGATTTGGTAAGAAAAAAGCAACAACAAACTGCAATAGCTAGTACGTCCAAAAGTAAGTAATTTTAATAATTGTTCTAGATTTACGAAATATAATTAAACTTAAATTAAAAATTTAGATCACGATACAGTCACAGACGAAGTTGAAATACAATTTCTTGGTTTCGAATAAACCAATAGCTAGTACGTCCAAAAGTAAGTAATTTTAATTTTTTTTCTAGATTTACAAAACTTAATTAAACTTAAATTAAAAATTTAGATCACGATATAGTCACAGACGAAGTTGAAATACAACAGGAATTTAATTTCTTGGTTTCGAATGAACCAATTGCTAGTACGTCCAAAATAAGTAAGTAATTTTTTTTTTTTTTCTAGATTTACAAAATTTAATTAAACTTAAATTAAAAATTTAGATCACGATATAGTCACAGACGAAGTTGAAATACAACAGGAATTTAATTTCTTGGTTTCCAATGAACCAATTGCTAGTACGTCCAAAAGTAAGTAATTTTAATTTTTTTTCTAGATTTACAAAATATAATTAAACTTAAATTAAAAATTTAGATCACGATACAGTCACAGACGAAGTTGAAATACAACAGGAATTTAATTTCTCGGTTTCCAGTGACGATTCTTTTCAAGATCCAACTTACTCACCAGAATATTTTGACAAAGCCGCAGCCTCAAATTCTGCACTTTTTAGTACCACTGATAGTAACACTGAAGCAAATGTAACAGATGATACTCCTCAGGTCAATAATTCTGATGCTGCTGGTACTATTAAAAGCCGAAGTGCAAAAAAGATTAGAAAAGAAAACCGCAATACAGGTAAATCATATACCACTACTTCCGGTAAAACCAAAGCTGCGAAAGTTCTTACTTCGTTACCAAGCTGTCGTGCCAAATGTAAAGATAGATTTCCTTTTGAAATACAAAAAAAAATATTTGAGGAATATTGGAATTTAGGCAGTCATGATAAACGCGCTGCATTTATTGCATCTATTATGACAGTTTCCGATAAACAATCATTTCGTCCAAGAACTAATGAAAAGGCAAGAATGAAAACATACAAATATGTCCTAGAAGTTGATGGTCAACGGTTAAATATATGTAGAGGCTGTTTTTTGAAAACCTTGGATGAGTCGGCAAATGTTATAACAATGGTTGGTTTGAAAAAAAGATCATCTTGCAGCGGAATAATCGGTTCAGATAGGAGAGGGAAACACACACACCCGCATAAAAAATCAGAAGAAGTCATAGAAACTGTACGTAAGCATATTCAATCTTTCCCTAGCTATGAAAGCCACTATACACGTAGAGAAAACAATACAAAATACCTTAGTCCGGATTTAACAATTTCCAAAATGTACGATTTGTACTGCCAGTCTATAAATAATCCAGTAGGATCCAAAATTTATTACAACGAATTTCACAAATTAAAACTTTCATTTAAAAAACGCTCAGTGGACACATGCTACACGTGTGACAAATACAAAATGAAACTAAGGCTAGAAAGTTCAGCTGAAGAAACAGCAGACATTGAAAATGAAAGAAATGCGCACCAGACTGCCGCAGAATTAGCTTATTCGGAAAAACGTTTTGATAAGGGACTGTGTAAAGAATCAACCAACATAGTTTGTTTAACTTTTGACCTCCAACAGTGCCTCCCAACACCATCCCTGACGTCATCCGTTGCATTTTACAAAAGACAATTGTGGACGTTCAACCTTACAATACATAACAATGCAACAAATCATTCATGGCACTACATGTGGCACGAATGTATTTCCGGAAGAGGAGCTAATCAAATAGCTTCTTGTTTATACAAGCATATAAAGGCTAATTTTTCTTCAAATGTGAAGCATGTTGTCCTTTATTCAGATACATGCGGTGGCCAGAACAAAAATTCTCATGTTGCTGCAATGATGTCACTGCTTTTTGGATTTTGCTTCCCTGCTGAAAGGACG
Source organism: Rhamphomyia laevipes (assembly GCA_963920725.1). Classification (NCBI taxonomy): domain Eukaryota; kingdom Metazoa; phylum Arthropoda; class Insecta; order Diptera; family Empididae; genus Rhamphomyia; species Rhamphomyia laevipes. The sequence continues at coordinate 1,925,070 of OY987261.1, forward strand.
ATTGGTTTTAAGGAAGAAAAATTCTGAGGGAAATCCATTTAAATGGCATGATGCGAACTGGTTTCGATATGAAACTAAAAATGCTTTCGGTGAAGTTTTATATAAAACAAATTTAGTCAGAGAATCTGATGATTTTTTAAAGCTTGACTTAACTAGACGAGGAGGACATAAATTTGACAAGTCAGTGTCAGTTATATCTAAAAATTTAGTTCCGATAAGCAAGGATAAAAAAAATGATTTAATATCAATGTTTGATTTGATCCCAAGTATTTTTCATGAGTTCTACAGAGGCCTTCCTGATGCAGCTAATGCAAACAATATCGATCCCGATTTAATTGAGATCAATGACGATTAAGACTAATATAAAAAAAAAAAGTTTTTACTATTTTTTTAATTTTTTATTAATTTCTTGTTAATTACTTTAATTAAGTTCCTTATTAATTTTTTATTATTTACTTTTATTAAAATGAAGTTCCTTATTAATTTTTTGTTATTTACTTTAATTAAAATGAAAATAAAAGTTTTGTTCACTTTTCAAATACATTTTTTATAGTTTTCTTGGCTTAATAATTAATTGGAAAAATAACATAAGTCTAGAATTTTATTGGAAAAAACCACATAAGTCAATTAAAAGTACTAAAAATGAAAAAACTCTAAATTTAATTGATTTTTAAATAAATTGCAGTAAAATTATAATCAAACTGCATACCAGAATAGTTCCTAGGCCCAATAACTACTTTTAGAAACACAAAAAAGCTTCTCCTGTAAAATTGCAAAAAATGACTTATATGCTTTTGTCCGCGACCCAGAGACTCTGGCTGGCGGACACAAGCACATAAGTACCAAAATCGAATTTTTTTTTTATTAGCTCTCTGGGTACGTATTAATAAAATACACATTCTGACAAAAGAATATAACTCAAAACTAATATTATTTCTTATAAAAAACTCAAAAAGAAAAATCATCTAAAAAAAATGGATCAACTCTTTTATTTGACAATACTATAAAGTCCACTTATGTGATTTTGTCCGAAAACAAAATTACTAAATAAGCCGACTTATCTTCTTTTACCGGCCAAAAAAAAATGTTTTTCTGACTTATGTATATGTTATTACTATATTAAAAATTAAACTATTTTCTTGTTTGAACTTGTTCAATTTTGAATATCGACTAGACTATATGCATAACTTTGTATTCGTAACCATAAGATGCACCACGATAAATTAACGTGCATGGTATTCTGTGAAATTAGTAAAGTATTATAAGTGTTTGTGTGTTAAATTATAGAAGTTGAAGTGTTTTCGGTAAATTTGTTTATAAAAATTATTAAGAAATATAATTTGAATAATGTCATTTAGTCGCGGAAAACTATTTGTTGATTTGGTAAGAAAAAAGCAACAACAAACTGCAATAGCTAGTACGTCCAAAAGTAAGTAATTTTAATAATTGTTCTAGATTTACGAAATATAATTAAACTTAAATTAAAAATTTAGATCACGATACAGTCACAGACGAAGTTGAAATACAATTTCTTGGTTTCGAATAAACCAATAGCTAGTACGTCCAAAAGTAAGTAATTTTAATTTTTTTTCTAGATTTACAAAACTTAATTAAACTTAAATTAAAAATTTAGATCACGATATAGTCACAGACGAAGTTGAAATACAACAGGAATTTAATTTCTTGGTTTCGAATGAACCAATTGCTAGTACGTCCAAAATAAGTAAGTAATTTTTTTTTTTTTTCTAGATTTACAAAATTTAATTAAACTTAAATTAAAAATTTAGATCACGATATAGTCACAGACGAAGTTGAAATACAACAGGAATTTAATTTCTTGGTTTCCAATGAACCAATTGCTAGTACGTCCAAAAGTAAGTAATTTTAATTTTTTTTCTAGATTTACAAAATATAATTAAACTTAAATTAAAAATTTAGATCACGATACAGTCACAGACGAAGTTGAAATACAACAGGAATTTAATTTCTCGGTTTCCAGTGACGATTCTTTTCAAGATCCAACTTACTCACCAGAATATTTTGACAAAGCCGCAGCCTCAAATTCTGCACTTTTTAGTACCACTGATAGTAACACTGAAGCAAATGTAACAGATGATACTCCTCAGGTCAATAATTCTGATGCTGCTGGTACTATTAAAAGCCGAAGTGCAAAAAAGATTAGAAAAGAAAACCGCAATACAGGTAAATCATATACCACTACTTCCGGTAAAACCAAAGCTGCGAAAGTTCTTACTTCGTTACCAAGCTGTCGTGCCAAATGTAAAGATAGATTTCCTTTTGAAATACAAAAAAAATTTTTGAGGAATATTGGAATTTAGGCAGTCATGATAAACGCGCTGCATTTATTGCATCTATTATGACAGTTTCCGATAAACAATCATTTCGTCCAAGAACTAATGAAAAGGCAAGAATGAAAACATACAAATATGTCCTAGAAGTTGATGGTCAACGGTTAAATATATGTAGAGGCTGTTTTTTGAAAACCTTGGATGAGTCGGCAAATGTTATAACAATGGTTGGTTTGAAAAAAAGATCATCTTGCAGCGGAATAATCGGTTCAGATAGGAGAGGGAAACACACACACCCGCATAAAAAATCAGAAGAAGTCATAGAAACTGTACGTAAGCATATTCAATCTTTCCCTAGCTATGAAAGCCACTATACACGTAGAGAAAACAATACAAAATACCTTAGTCCGGATTTAACAATTTCCAAAATGTACGATTTGTACTGCCAGTCTATAAATAATCCAGTAGGATCCAAAATTTATTACAACGAATTTCACAAATTAAAACTTTCATTTAAAAAACGCTCAGTGGACACATGCTACACGTGTGACAAATACAAAATGAAACTAAGGCTAGAAAGTTCAGCTGAAGAAACAGCAGACATTGAAAATGAAAGAAATGCGCACCAGACTGCCGCAGAATTAGCTTATTCGGAAAAACGTTTTGATAAGGGACTGTGTAAAGAATCAACCAACATAGTTTGTTTAACTTTTGACCTCCAACAGTGCCTCCCAACACCATCCCTGACGTCATCCGTTGCATTTTACAAAAGACAATTGTGGACGTTCAACCTTACAATACATAACAATGCAACAAATCATTCATGGCACTACATGTGGCACGAATGTATTTCCGGAAGAGGAGCTAATCAAATAGCTTCTTGTTTATACAAGCATATAAAGGCTAATTTTTCTTCAAATGTGAAGCATGTTGTCCTTTATTCAGATACATGCGGTGGCCAGAACAAAAATTCTCATGTTGCTGCAATGATGTCACTGCTTCTGGAAGAGAAAACAACTGCCATCGAAATTATTGACCATAAGTTTATGGTACCCGGGCATAGCCATATGGAAGTTGATGTGGACCATGGAATAATAGAAAAAAAGAAAAAGAAAACAAATCTTGAAATATTTCATCCCCACGATTGGATGCAGTTGGTAAAGTCAAGCAGTTCCAAGTTCACAGTAGTGGAAATGCAATCTAACGATTTTTTGGATTTTGCTTCCCTGCTGAAAGGACCATTGGTTTTAAGGAAGAAAAATTCTGAGGGAAATCCATTTAAATGGCATGATGCGAACTGGTTTCGATATGAAACTAAAAATGCTTTCGGTGAAGTTTTATATAAAACAAATTTAGTCAGAGAATCTGATGATTTTTTAAAGCTTGACTTAACTAGACGAGGAGGACATAAATTTGACAAGTCAGTGTCAGTTATATCTAAAAATTTAGTTCCGATAAGCAAGGATAAAAAAATGATTTAATATCAATGTTTGATTTGATCCCAAGTATTTTTCATGAGTTCTACAGAGGCCTTCCTGATGCAGCTAATGCAAACAATATCGATCCCGATTTAATTGAGATCAATGACGATTAAGACTAATATATAAAAAAAAAAGTTTTTACTATTTTTTTAATTTCTTATTAATTTCTTGTTAATTACTTTAATTAAGTTCCTTATTAATTTTTTATTATTTACTTTTATTAAAATGAAGTTCCTTATTAATTTTTTGTTATTTACTTTAATTAAAATGAAAATAAAAGTTTTGTTCACTTTTCAAATACATTTTTTATAGTTTTCTTGGCTTAATAATTAATTGGAAAAATAACATAAGTCTAGAATTTTATTGGAAAAAACCACATAAGTCAATTAAAAGTACTAAAAATGAAAAAACTCTAAATTTAACTGATTTTTAAATAAATTGCAGTAAAATTATAATCAAACTGCATACCAGAATAGTTCCTAGGCCCAATAACTACTTTTAGAAACACAAAAAAGCTTCTCCTGTAAAATTGCAAAAAATGACTTATATGCTTTTGTCCGCGACCCAGAGACTCTGGCTGGCGGACACAAGCACATAAGTACCAAAATCGAATTTTTTTTTTATTAGCTCTCTGGGTACGTATTAATAAAATACACATTCTGACAAAAGAATATAACTCAAAACTAATATTATTTCTTATAAAAAACTCAAAAAGAAAAATCATCTAAAAAAAATGGATCAACTCTTTTATTTGACAATACTATAAAGTCCACTTATGTGATTTTGTCCGAAAACAAAATTACTAAATAAGCCGACTTATCTTCTTTTACCGGCCAAAAAAAAATGTTTTTCTGACTTATGTATATGTTATTACTATATTAAAAATTAAACTATTTTCTTGTTTGAACTTGTTCAATTTTGAATATCGACTAGACTATATGCATAACTTTGTATTCGTAACCATAAGATGCACCACGATAAATTAACGTGCATGGTATTCTGTGAAATTAGTAAAGTATTATAAGTGTTTGTGTGTTAAATTATAGAAGTTGAAGTGTTTTCGGTAAATTTGTTTATAAAAATTATTAAGAAATATAATTTGAATAATGTCATTTAGTCGCGGAAAACTATTTGTTGATTTGGTAAGAAAAAAGCAACAACAAACTGCAATAGCTAGTACGTCCAAAAGTAAGTAATTTTAATAATTGTTCTAGATTTACGAAATATAATTAAACTTAAATTAAAAATTTAGATCACGATACAGTCACAGACGAAGTTGAAATACAATTTCTTGGTTTCGAATAAACCAATAGCTAGTACGTCCAAAAGTAAGTAATTTTAATTTTTTTTCTAGATTTACAAAACTTAATTAAACTTAAATTAAAAATTTAGATCACGATATAGTCACAGACGAAGTTGAAATACAACAGGAATTTAATTTCTTGGTTTCGAATGAACCAATTGCTAGTACGTCCAAAATAAGTAAGTAATTTTATTTTTTTTTCTAGATTTACAAAATTTAATTAAACTTAAATTAAAAATTTAGATCACGATATAGTCACAGACGAAGTTGAAATACAACAGGAATTTAATTTCTTGGTTTCCAATGAACCAATTGCTAGTACGTCCAAAAGTAAGTAATTTTAATTTTTTTTCTAGATTTACAAAATATAATTAAACTTAAATTAAAAATTTAGATCACGATACAGTCACAGACGAAGTTGAAATACAACAGGAATTTAATTTCTCGGTTTCCAGTGACGATTCTTTTCAAGATCCAACTTACTCACCAGAATATTTTGACAAAGCCGCAGCCTCAAATTCTGCACTTTTTAGTACCACTGATAGTAACACTGAAGCAAATGTAACAGATGATACTCCTCAGGTCAATAATTCTGATGCTGCTGGTACTATTAAAAGCCGAAGTGCAAAAAAGATTAGAAAAGAAAACCGCAATACAGGTAAATCATATACCACTACTTCCGGTAAAACCAAAGCTGCGAAAGTTCTTACTTCGTTACCAAGCTGTCGTGCCAAATGTAAAGATAGATTTCCTTTTGAAATACAAAAAAAAATTTTTGAGGAATATTGGAATTTAGGCAGTCATGATAAACGCGCTGCATTTATTGCATCTATTATGACAGTTTCCGATAAACAATCATTTCGTCCAAGAACTAATGAAAAGGCAAGAATGAAAACATACAAATATGTCCTAGAAGTTGATGGTCAACGGTTAAATATATGTAGAGGCTGTTTTTTGAAAACCTTGGATGAGTCGGCAAATGTTATAACAATGGTTGGTTTGAAAAAAAGATCATCTTGCAGCGGAATAATCGGTTCAGATAGGAGAGGGAAACACACACACCCGCATAAAAAATCAGAAGAAGTCATAGAAACTGTACGTAAGCATATTCAATCTTTCCCTAGCTATGAAAGCCACTATACACGTAGAGAAAACAATACAAAATACCTTAGTCCGGATTTAACAATTTCCAAAATGTACGATTTGTACTGCCAGTCTATAAATAATCCAGTAGGATCCAAAATTTATTACAACGAATTTCACAAATTAAAACTTTCATTTAAAAAACGCTCAGTGGACACATGCTACACGTGTGACAAATACAAAATGAAACTAAGGCTAGAAAGTTCAGCTGAAGAAACAGCAGACATTGAAAATGAAAGAAATGCGCACCAGACTGCCGCAGAATTAGCTTATTCGGAAAAACGTTTTGATAAGGGACTGTGTAAAGAATCAACCAACATAGTTTGTTTAACTTTTGACCTCCAACAGTGCCTCCCAACACCATCCCTGACGTCATCCGTTGCATTTTACAAAAGACAATTGTGGACGTTCAACCTTACAATACATAACAATGCAACAAATCATTCATGGCACTACATGTGGCACGAATGTATTTCCGGAAGAGGAGCTAATCAAATAGCTTCTTGTTTATACAAGCATATAAAGGCTAATTTTTCTTCAAATGTGAAGCATGTTGTCCTTTATTCAGATACATGCGGTGGCCAGAACAAAAATTCTCATGTTGCTGCAATGATGTCACTGCTTTTTGGATTTTGCTTCCCTGCTGAAAGGACGATTGGTTTTAAGGAAGAAAAATTCTGAGGGAAATCCATTTAAATGGCATGATGCGAACTGGTTTCGATATGAAACTAAAAATGCTTTCGGTGAAGTTTTATATAAAACAAATTTAGTCAGAGAATCTGATGATTTTTTAAAGCTTGACTTAACTAGACGAGGAGGACATAAATTTGACAAGTCAGTGTCAGTTATATCTAAAAATTTAGTTCCGATAAGCAAGGATAAAAAAAATGATTTAATATCAATGTTTGATTTGATCCCAAGTATTTTTCATGAGTTCTACAGAGGCCTTCCTGATGCAGCTAATGCAAACAATATCGATCCCGATTTAATTGAGATCAATGACGATTAAGACTAATATAAAAAAAAAAAGTTTTTACTATTTTTTTAATTTTTTATTAATTTCTTGTTAATTACTTTAATTAAGTTCCTTATTAATTTTTTATTATTTACTTTTATTAAAATGAAGTTCCTTATTAATTTTTTGTTATTTACTTTAATTAAAGTTTTGTTCACTTTTCAAATACATTTTTTATAGTTTTCTTGGCTTAATAATTAATTGGAAAAATAACATAAGTCTAGAATTTTATTGGAAAAAACCACATAAGTCAATTAAAAGTACTAAAAATGAAAAAACTCTAAATTTAATTGATTTTTTAATAAATTGCAGTAAAATTATAATCAAACTGCATACCAGAATAGTTCCTAGGCCCAATAACTACTTTTAGAAACACAAAAAAGCTTCTCCTGTAAAATTGCAAAAAATGACTTATATGCTTTTGTCCTCTGGCTGGCGGACACAAGCACATAAGTACCAAAAGAATATAACTGGGTACGTATTAATAAAATACACATTCTGACAAAAGAATATAACTCAAAACTAATATTATTTCTTATAAAAAACTCAAAAAGAAAAATCATCTAAAAAAAATGGATCAACTCTTTTATTTGACAATACTATATAAGTCCACTTATGTGATTTTGTCCGAAAACAAAATTACTAAATAAGCCGACTTATCTTCTTTTACCGGCCAAAAAAAAATGTTTTTCTGACTTATGTATATGTTATTACTATATTAAAAAAAATTCTGAGGGAAATCCATTTAAATGGCATGATGCGAACTGGTTTCGATATGAAACTAAAAATGCTTTCGGCCCAATAACTACTTTTAGAAACACAAAAAAGCTTCTCCTGTAAAATTGCAAAAAATGACTTATATGCTTTTGTCCGCGACCCAGAGACTCTGGCTGGCGGACACAAGCACATAAGTACCAAAATCGAATTTTTTTTTATTAGCTCTCTGGGTACGTATTAATAAAATACACATTCTGACAAAAGAATATAACTCAAAACTAATATTATTTCTTATAAAAAACTCAAAAAGAAAAATCATCTAAAAAAATGGATCAACTCTTTTATTTGACAATACTATATAAGTCCACTTATGTGATTTTGTCCGAAAACAAAATTACTAAATAAGCCGACTTATCTTCTTTTACCGGCCAAAAAAAATGTTTTTCTGACTTATGTATATGTTATTACTATATTAAAAATTAAACTATTTTCCTGTTTGAACTTGTTCAATTTTGAATATCGACTAGACTTTTTTTTTTTTATAATTACTATATGCATAACTTTGTTTTCGTAACCATAAGATGCACCGCGATAAATTAACGTGCATGGTATTCTGTGAAATTAGTAAAGTATTATAAGTGTTTGTGTGTTAAATTATAGAAGTTGAAGTGTTTTCGGTAAATTTGTTTATAAAAATTATTAAGAAATATAATTTGAATAATGTCATTTAGTCGCGGAAAACTATTTGTTGATTTGGTAAGAAAAAAGCAACAACAAACTGCAATAGCTAGTACGTCCAAAAGTAAGTAATTTTAATAATTGTTCTAGATTTACGAAATATAATTAAACTTAAATTAAAAATTTAGATCACGATACAGTCACAGACGAAGTTGAAATACAACAGGAATTTAATTTCTTGGTTTCGAATGAACCAATAGCTAGTACGTCCAAAAGTAAGTAATTTTAATTTTTTTCTAGATTTACAAAACTTAATTAAACTTAAATTAAAAATTTAGATCACGATATAGTCACAGACGAAGTTGAAATACAACAGGAATTTAATTTCTTGGTTTCGAATGAACCAATTGCTAGTACGTCCAAAATAAGTAAGTAATTTTAATTTTTTTTCTAGATTTACAAAATTTAATTAAACTTAAATTAAAAATTTAGATCACGATATAGTCACAGACGAAGTTGAAATACAACAGGAATTTAATTTCTTGGTTTCCAATGAACCAATTGCTAGTACGTCCAAAAGTAAGTAATTTTGATTTTTTTTCTAGATTTACAAAATATAATTAAACTTAAATTAAAAATTTAGATCACGATACAGTCAAAGACGAAGTTGAAATACAACAGGAATTTAATTTCTCGGTTTCCAGTGACGATTCTTTTCAAGATCCAACTTACTCACCAGAATATTTTGACAAAGCCGCAGCCTCAAATTCTGCACTTTTTAGTACCACTGATAGTAACACTGAAGCAAATGTAACAGATGATACTCCTCAGGTCAATAATTCTGATGCTGCTGGTACTATTAAAAGCCGAAGTGCAAAAAAGATTAGAAAAGAAAACCGCAATACAGGTAAATCATATACCACTACTTCCGGTAAAACCAAAGCTGCGAAAGTTCTTACTTCGTTACCAAGCTGTCGTGCCAAATGTAAAGATAGATTTCCTTTTGAAATACAAAAAATTTTTTTTGAGGAATATTGGAATTTAGGCAGTCATGATAAACGCGCTGCATTTATTGCATCTATGATGACAGTTTCCGATAAACAATCATTTCGTCCAAGAACTAATGAAAAGGCAAGAATGAAAACATACAAATATGTCCTAGAAGTTGATGGTCAACGGTTAAATATATGTAGAGGCTGTTTTTTGAAAACCTTGGATGAGTCGGCAAATGTTATAACAATGGTTGGTTTGAAAAAAGATCATCTTGCAGCGGAATAATCGGTTCAGATAGGAGAGGGAAACACACACCCACGCATAAAAAATCAGAAGAAGTACGTAAGCATATTCAATCTTTCCCTAGCTATGAAAGCCACTATACACGTAGAGAAAACAATACAAAATACCTTAGTCCGGATTTAACAATTTCCAAAATGTACGATTTGTACTGCCAGTCTATAAATAATCCAGTAGGATCCAAAATTTATTACAACGAATTTCACAAATTAAAACTTTCATTTAAAAAACGCTCAGTGGACACATGCTACACGTGTGACAAATACAAAATGAAACTAAGGCTAGAAAGTTCAGCTGAAGAAACAGCAGACATTGAAAATGAAAGAAATGCGCACCTGACTGCCGCAGAATTAGCTTATTCGGAAAAACGTTTTGATAAGGGACTGTGTAAAGAATCAACCAACATAGTTTGTTTAACTTTTGACCTCCAACAGTGCCTCCCAACACCATCCCTGACGTCATCCGTTGCATTTTACAAAAGACAATTGTGGACGGTCAACCTTACAATACACAACAATGCAACAAATCATTCATGGCACTACATGTGGCACGAATGTATTTCCGGAAGAGGAGCTAATCAAATAGCTTCTTGTTTATACAAGCATATAAAGGCTAATTTTTCTTCAAATGTGAAGCATGTTGTCCTTTATTCAGATACATGCGGTGGCCAGAACAAAAATTCTCATGTTGCTGCAATGATGTCACTGCTTCTGGAAGAGAAAACAACTGCCATCGAAATTATTGACCATAAGTTTATGGTACCCGGGCATAGCCATATGGAAGTTGATGTGGACCATGGAATAATAGAAAAAAAGAAAAAGAAAACAAATCTTGAAATATTTCATCCCCACGATTGGATGCAGTTGGTAAAGTCAAGCAGTTCCAAGTTCACAGTAGTGGAAATGCAATCTAACGATTTTTTGGATTTTGCTTCCCTGCTGAAAGGACCATTGGTTTTAAGGAAGAAAAATTCTGAGGGAAATCCATTTAAATGGCATGATGCGAACTGGTTTCGATATGAAACTAAAAATGCTTTCGGTGAAGTTTTATATAAAACAAATTTAGTCAGAGAATCTGATGATTTTTTAAAGCTTGACTTAACTAGACGAGGAGGACATAAATTTGACAAGTCAGTGTCAGTTATATCTAAAAATTTAGTTCCGATAAGCAAGGATAAAAAAAATGATTTAATATCAATGTTTGATTTGATCCCAAGTATTTTTCATGAGTTCTACAGAGGCCTTCCTGATGCAGCTAATGCAAACAATATCGATCCCGATTTAATTGAGATCAATGACGATTAAGACTAATATATAAAAAAAAAAGTTTTTACTATTTTTTTAATTTCTTATTAATTTCTTGTTAATTACTTTAATTAAGTTCCTTATTAATTTTTTATTATTTACTTTTATTAAAATGAAGTTCCTTATTAATTTTTTGTTATTTACTTTAATTAAAATGAAAATAAAAGTTTTGTTCACTTTTCAAATACATTTTTTATAGTTTTCTTGGCTTAATAATTAATTGGAAAAATAACATAAGTCTAGAATTTTATTGGAAAAAACCACATAAGTCAATTAAAAGTACTAAAAATGAAAAAACTCTAAATTTAATTGATTTTTTAATAAATTGCAGTAAAATTATAATCAAACTGCATACCAGAATAGTTCCTAGGCCCAATAACTACTTTTAGAAACACAAAAAAGCTTCTCCTGTAAAATTGCAAAAAATGATTTATATGCTTTTGTCCGCGACCCAGAGACTCTGGCTGGCGGACACAAGCACATAAGTACCAAAATCGAATTTTTTTTTATTAGCTCTCTGGGTACGTATTAATAAAATACACATTCTGACAAAAGAATATAACTCAAACCTAATATTATTTCTTATAAAAAACTCAAAAAGAAAAATCATCTAAAAAAAATGGATCAACTCTTTTATTTGACAATACTATATAAGTCCACTTATGTGATTTTGTCCGAAAACAAAATTACTAAATAAGCCGACTTATCTTCTTTTACCGGCCAAAAAAAAATGTTTTTCTGACTTATGTATATGTTATTACTATATTAAAAATTAAACTATTTTCCTGTTTGAACTTGTTCAATTTTGAATATCGACTAGACTATATGCATAACTTTGTATTCGTAACCATAAGATGCACCACGATAAATTAACGTGCATGGTATTCTGTGAAATTAGTAAAGTATTATAAGTGTTTGTGTGTTAAATTATAGAAGTTGAAGTGTTTTCGGTAAATTTGTTTATAAAAATTACTAAGAAATATAATTTGAATAATGTCATTTAGTCGCGGAAAACTATTTGTTGATTTGGTAAGAAAAAAGCAACAACAAACTGCAATAGCTAGTACGTCCAAAAGTAAGTAATTTTAATAATTGTTCTAGATTTACGAAATATAATTAAACTTAAATTAAAAATTTAGATCACGATACAGTCACAGACGAAGTTGAAATACAATTTCTTGGTTTCGAATAAACCAATAGCTAGTACGTCCAAAAGTAAGTAATTTTAATTTTTTTTCTAGATTTACAAAACTTAATTAAACTTAAATTAAAAATTTAGATCACGATATAGTCACAGACGAAGTTGAAATACAACAGGAATTTAATTTCTTGGTTTCGAATGAACCAATTGATAGTACGTCCAAAATAAGTAAGTAATTTTAATTTTTTTTCTAGATTTACAAAATTTAATTAAACTTAAATTAAAAATTTAGATCACGATATAGTCACAGACGAAGTTGAAATACAACAGGAATTTAATTTCTTGGTTTCCAATTAACCAATTGCTAGTACGTCCAAAAGTAAGTAATTTTAATTTTTTTTCTAGATTTACAAAATATAATTAAACTTAAATTAAAAATTTAGATCACGATACAGTCACAGACGAAGTTGAAATACAACAGGAATTTAATTTCTCGGTTTCCAGTGACGATTCTTTTCAAGATCCAACTTACTTACCAGAATATTTTGACAAAGCCGCAGCCTCAAATTCTGCACTTTTTAGTACCACTGATAGTAACACTGAAGCAAATGTAACAGATGATACTCCTCAGGTCAATAATTCTGATGCTGCTGGTACTATTAAAAGCCGAAGTGCAAAAAAGATTAGAAAAGAAAACCGCAATACAGGTAAATCATATACCACTACTTCCGGTAAAACCAAAGCTGCGAAAGTTCTTACTTCGTTACCAAGCTGTCGTGCCAAATGTAAAGATAGATTTCCTTTTGAAATACAAAAAATTTTTTTTGAGGAATATTGGAATTTAGGCAGTCATGATAAACGCGCTGCATTTATTGCATCTTTGATGACAGTTTCCGATAAACAATCATTTCGTCCAAGAACTAATGAAAAGGCAAGAATGAAAACATACAAATATGTCCTAGAAGTTGATGGTCAACGGTTAAATATATGTAGAGGCTGTTTTTTGAAAACCTTGGATGAGTCGGCAAATGTTATAACAATGGTTGGTTTGAAAAAAAGATCATCTTGCAGCGGAATAATCGGTTCAGATAGGAGAGGGAAACACACACCCCCGCATAAAAAATCAGAAGAAGTCATAGAAACTGTACGTAAGCATATTCAATCTTTCCCTAGCTATGAAAGCCCCTATACACGTAGAGAAAACAATACAAAATACCTTAGTCCGGATTTTACAATTTCCAAAATGTACGATTTGTACTGCCAGTCTATAAATAATCCAGTAGGATCCAAAATTTATTACAACGAATTTCACAAATTAAAACTTTCATTTAAAAAACGCTCAGTGGACACATGCTACACGTGTGACAAATACAAAATGAAACTAAGGCTAGAAAGGTCAGCTGAAGAAACAGCAGACATTGAAAATGAAAGAAATGCGCACCAGACTGCCGCAGAATTAGCTTATTCGGAAAAACGTTTTGATAAGGGACTGTGTAAAGAATCAACCAACATAGTTTGTTTAACTTTTGACCTCCAACAGTGCCTCCCAACACCATCCCTGACGTCATCCGTTGCATTTTACAAAAGACAATTGTGGACGTTCAACCTTACAATACACAACAATGCAACAAATCATTCATGGCACTACATGTGGCACGAATGTATTTCCGGAAGAGGAGCTAATCAAATAGCTTCTTGTTTATACAAGCATATAAAGGCTAATTTTTCTTCAAATGTGAAGCATGTTGTCCTTTATTCAGATACATGCGGTGGCCAGAACAAAAATTCTCATGTTGCTGCAATGATGTCACTGCTTCTGGAAGAGAAAACAACTGCCATCGAAATTATTGACCATAAGTTTATGGTACCCGGGCATAGCCATATGGAAGTTGATGTGGACCATGGAATAATAGAAAAAAAGAAAAAGAAAACAAATCTTGAAATATTTCATCCCCACGATTGGATGCAGTTGGTAAGGTCAAGCAGTTCCAAGTTCACAGTAGTGGAAATGCAATCTAACGATTTTTTGGATTTTGCTTCCCTGCTGAAAGGACCATTGGTTTTAAGGAAGAAAAATTCTGAGGGAAATCCATTTAAATGGCATGATGCGAACTGGTTTCGATATGAAACTAAAAATGCTTTCGGTGAAGTTTTATATAAAACAAATTTAGTCAGAGAATCTGATGATTTTTTAAAGCTTGACTTAACTAGACGAGGAGGACATAAATTTGACAAGTCAGTGTCAGTTATATCTAAAAATTTAGTTCCGATAAGCAAGGATAAAAAAAATGATTTAATATCAATGTTTGATTTGATCCCAAGTATTTTTCATGAGTTCTACAGAGGCCTTCCTGATGCAGCTAATGCAAACAATATCGATCCCGATTTAATTGAGATCAATGACGATTAAGACTAATATAAAAAAAAAAGTTTTTACTATTTTTTTAATTTCTTATTAATTTCTTGTTAATTACTTTAATTAAGTTCCTTATTAATTTTTTATTATTTACTTTTATTAAAATGAAGTTCCTTATTAATTTTTTGTTATTTACTTTAATTAAAATGAAAATAAAAGTTTTGTTCACTTTTCAAATACATTTTTTATAGTTTTCTTGGCTTAATAATTAATTGGAAAAATAACATAAGTCTAGAATTTTATTGGAAAAAACCACATAAGTCAATTAAAAGTACTAAAAATGAAAAAACTCTAAATTTAATTGATTTTTTAATAAATTGCAGTAAAATTATAATCAAACTGCATACCAGAATAGTTCCTAGGCCCAATAACTACTTTTAGAAACACAAAAAAGCTTCTCCTGTAAAATTGCAAAAAATGACTTATATGCTTTTGTCCGCGACCCAGAGACTCTGGCTGGCGGACACAAGCACATAAGTACCAAAATCGAATTTTTTTTTTTTTTAGCTCTCTTGGTACGTATTAATAAAATACACATTCTGACAAAAGAATATAACTCAAAACTAATATTATTTCTTATAAAAAACTCAAAAAGAAAAATCATCTAAAAAAAATGGATCAACTCTTTTATTTGACAATACTATATAAGTCCACTTATGTGATTTTGTCCGAAAACAAAATTACTAAATAAGCCGACTTATCTTCTTTTACCGGCCAAAAAAAAATGTTTTTCTGACTTATGTATATGTTATTACTATATTAAAAATTAAACTATTTTCCTGTTTGAACTTGTTCAATTTTGAATATCGACTAGACTGTTTTTTTTTTGTAATTACTATATGCATAACTTTGTATTCGTAACCATAAGATGCACCACGATAAATTAACGTGCATGGTATTCTGTGAAATTAGTAAAGTATTATAAGTGTTTGTGTGTTAAATTATAGAAGTTGAAGTGTTTTCGGTAAATTTGTTTATAAAAATTATTAAGAAATATAATTTGAATAATGTCATTTAGTCGCGGAAAACTATTTGTTGATTTGGTAAGAAAAAAGCAACAACAAACTGCAATAGCTAGTACGTCCAAAAGTAAGTAATTTTAATAATTGTTCTAGATTTACGAAATATAATTAAACTTAAATTAAAAATTTAGATCACGATACAGTCACAGACGAAGTTGAAATACAACAGGAATTTAATTTCTTGGTTTCGAAGTTAGTACGTCCAAAAGTAAGTAATTTTAATTTTTTTTCTAGATTTACAAAACTTAATTAAACTTAAATTAAAAATTTAGATCACGATATAGTCACAGACGAAGTTGAAATACAACAGGAATTTAATTTCTTGGTTTCGAATGAACCAATTGCTAGTACGTCCAAAATAAGTAAGTAATTTTAATTTTTTTTCTAGATTTACAAAATTTAATTAAACTTAAATTAAAAATTTAGATCACGATATAGTCACAGACGAAGTTGAAATACAACAGGAATTTAATTTCTTGGTTTCCAATGAACCAATTGCTAGTACGTCCAAAAGTAAGTAATTTTAATTTTTTTTCTAGATTTACAAAATATAATTAAACTTAAATTACAAATTTAGATCACGATACAGTCACAGACGAAGTTGAAATACAACAGGAATTTAATTTCTCGGTTTCCAGTGACGATTCTTTTCAAGATCCAACTTACTCACCAGAATATTTTGACAAAGCCGCAGCCTCAAATTCTGCACTTTTTAGTACCACTGATAGTAACACTGAAGCAAATGTAACAGATGATACTCCTCAGGTCAATAATTCTGATGCTGCTGGTACTATTAAAAGCCGAAGTGCAAAAAAGATTAGAAAAGAAAACCGCAATACAGGTAAATCATATACCACTACTTCCGGTAAAACCAAAGCTGCGAAAGTTCTTACTTCGTTACCAAGCTGTCGTGCCAAATGTAAAGATAGATTTCCTTTTGAAATACAAAAAAAAATTTTTGAGGAATATTGGAATTTAGGCAGTCATGATAAACGCGCTGCATTTATTGCATCTATGATGACAGTTTCCGATAAACAATCATTTCGTCCAAGAACTAATGAAAAGGCAAGAATGAAAACATACAAATATGTCCTAGAAGTTGATGGTCAACGGTTAAATATATGTAGAGGCTGTTTTTTGAAAACCTTGGATGAGTCGGCAAATGTTATAACAATGGTTGGTTTGAAAAAAAGATCATCTTGCAGCGGAATAATCGGTTCAGATAGGAGAGGGAAACACACACCCCCGCATAAAAAATCAGAAGAAGTCATAGAAACTGTACGTAAGCATATTCAATCTTTCCCTAGCTATGAAAGCCACTATACACGTAGAGAAAACAATACAAAATACCTTAGTCCGGATTTAACAATTTCCAAAATGTACGATTTGTACTGCAAGTCTATAAATAATCAAGTAGGATCCAAAATTTATTACAACGAATTTCACAAATTAAAACTTTCATTTAAAAAACGCTCAGTGGACACATGCTACACGTGTGACAAATACAAAATGAAACTAAGGCTAGAAAGTTCAGCTAAAGAAACAGCAGACATTGAAAATAAAAGAAATGCGCACCAGACTGCCGCAGAATTAGCTTATTCGGAAAAACGTTTTGATAAGGGACTGCGTAAAGAATCAACCAACATAGTTTGTTTAACTTTTGACCTCCAACAGTGCCTCCCAACACCATCCCTGACGTCATCCGTTGCATTTTACAAAAGACAATTGTGGACGTTCAACCTTACAATACACAACAATGCAACAAATCATTCATGGCACTACATGTGGCACGAATGTATTTCCGGAAGAGGAGCTAATCAAATTGCTTCTTGTTTATACAAGCATATAAAGGCTAATTTTTCTTCAAATGTGAAGCATGTTGTCCTTTATTCAGATACATGCGGTGGCCAGAACAAAAATTCTCATGTTGCTGCAATGATGTCACTGCTTCTGGAAGAGAAAACAACTGCCATCGAAATTATTGACCATAAGTTTATGGTACCCGGGCATAGCCATATGGAAGTTGATGTGGACCATGGAATAATAGAAAAAAAGAAAAAGAAAACAAATCTTGCAATATTTCATCCCCACGATTGGATGCAGTTGGTAAAGTCAAGCAGTTCCAAGTTCACAGTAGTGGAAATGCAATCTAACGATTTTTTGGATTTTGCTTCCCTGCTGAAAGGACCATTGGTTTTAAGGAAGAAAAATTCTGAGGGAAATCCATTTAAATGGCATGATGCGAACTGGTTTCGATATGAAACTAAAAATGCTTTCGGTGAAGTTTTATATAAAACAAATTTAGTCAGAGAATCTGATGATTTTTTAAAGCTTGACTTAACTAGACGAGGAGGACATAAATTTGACAAGTCAGTGTCAGTTATATCTAAAAATTTAGTTCCGATAAGCAAGGATAAAAAAAATGATTTAATATCGATGTTTGATTTGATCCCAAGTATTTTTCATGAGTTCTACAGAGGCCTTCCTGATGCAGCTAATGCAAACAATATCGATCCCGATTTAATTGAGATCAATGACGATTAAGACTAATATATAAAAAAAAAAGTTTTTACTATTTTTTTAATTTCTTATTAATTTCTTGTTAATTACTTTAATTAAGTTCCTTATTAATTTTTTATTATTTACTTTTATTAAAATGAAGTTCCTTATTAATTTTTTGTTATTTACTTTAATTAAAATGAAAATAAAAGTTTTGTTCACTTTTCAAATACATTTTTTATAGTTTTCTTGGCTTAATAATTAATTGGAAAAATAACATAAGTCTAGAATTTTATTGGAAAAAACCACATAAGTCAATTAAAAGTACTAAAAATGAAAAAACTCTAAATTTAATTGATTTTTTAATAAATTGCAGTAAAATTATAATCAAACTGCATACCAGAATAGTTCCTAGGCCCAATAACTACTTTTAGAAACACAAAAAAGCTTCTCCTGTAAAATTGCAAAAAATGACTTATATGCTTTTGTCCGCGACCCAGAGACTCTGGCTGGCGGACACAAGCACATAAGTACCAAAATCGAATTTTTTTTTTATTAGCTCTCTGGGTACGTATTAATAAAATACACATTCTGACAAAAGAATATAACTCAAAACTAATATTATTTCTTATAAAAAACTCAAAAAGAAAAATCATCTAAAAAAAATGGATCAACTCTTTTATTTGACAATACTATATAAGTCCACTTATGTGATTTTGTCCGAAAACAAAATTACTAAATAAGCCGACTTATCTTCTTTTACCGGCCAAAAAAAAATGTTTTTCTGACTTATGTATATGTTATTACTATATTAAAAATTAAACTATTTTCCTGTTTGAACTTGTTCAATTTTGAATATCGACTAGACTATATGCATAACTTTGTATTCGTAACCATAAGATGCACCACGATAAATTAACGTGCATGGTATTCTGTGAAATTAGTAAAGTATTATAAGTGTTTGTGTGTTAAATTATAGAAGTTGAAGTGTTTTCGGTAAATTTGTTTATAAAAATTATTAAGAAATATAATTTGAATAATGTCATTTAGTCGCGGAAAACTATTTGTTGATTTGGTAAGAAAAAAGCAACAACAAACTGCAATAGCTAGTACGTCCAAAAGTAAGTAATTTTAATAATTGTTCTAGATTTACGAAATATAATTAAACTTAAATTAAAAATTTAGATCACGATACAGTCACAGACGAAGTTGAAATACAACAGGAATTTAATTTCTCGGTTTCCAGTGACGATTCTTTTCAAGATCCAACTTACTCACCAGAATATTTTGACAAAGCCGCAGCCTCAAATTCTGCACTTTTTAGTACCACTGATAGTAACACTGAAGCAAATGTAACAGATGATACTCCTCAGGTCAATAATTCTGATGCTGCTGGTACTATTAAAAGCCGAAGTGCAAAAAAGATTAGAAAAGAAAACCGCAATACAGGTAAATCATATACCACTACTTCCGGTAAAACCAAAGCTGCGAAAGTTCTTACTTCGTTACCAAGCTGTCGTGCCAAATGTAAAGATAGATTTCCTTTTGAAATACAAAAAAATTTTTTTGAGGAATATTGGAATTTAGGCAGTCATGATAAACGCGCTGCATTTATTGCATCTATGATGACAGTTTCCGATAAACAATCATTTCGTCCAAGAACTAATGAAAAGGCAAGAATGAAAACATACAAATATGTCCTAGAAGTTGATGGTCAACGGTTAAATATATGTAGAGGCTGTTTTTTGAAAACCTTGGATGAGTCGGCAAATGTTATAACAATGGTTGGTTTGAAAAAAAGATCATCTTGCAGCGGAATAATCGGTTCAGATAGGAGAGGGAAACACACACACCCGCATAAAAAATCAGAAGAAGTCATAGAAACTGTACGTAAGCATATTCAATCTTTCCCTAGCTATGAAAGCCACTATACACGTAGAGAAAACAATACAAAATACCTTAGTCCGGATTTAACAATTTCCAAAATGTACGATTTGTACTGCCAGTCTATAAATAATCCAGTAGGATCCAAAATTTATTACAACGAATTTCACAAATTAAAACTTTCATTTAAAAAACGCTCAGTGGACACATGCTACACGTGTGACAAATACAAAATGAAACTAAGGCTAGAAAGGTCAGCTGAAGAAACAGCAGACATTGAAAATGAAAGAAATGCGCACCAGACTGCCGCAGAATTAGCTTATTCGGAAAAACGTTTTGATAAGGGACTGTGTAAAGAATCAACCAACATAGTTTGTTTAACTTTTGACCTCCAACAGTGCCTCCCAACACCATCCCTGACGTCATCCGTTGCATTTTACAAAAGACAATTGTGGACGGTCAACCTTACAATACACAACAATGCAACAAATCATTCATGGCACTACATGTGGCACGAATGTATTTCCGGAAGAGGAGCTAATCAAATAGCTTCTTGTTTATACAAGCATATAAAGGCTAATTTTTTTTCAAATGTGAAGCATGTTGTCCTGTATTCAGATACATGCGGTGGTCAGAACAAAAATTCTCATGTTGCTGCAATGATGTCACTGCTTCTGGAAGAGAAAACAACTGCCATCGAAATTATTGACCATAAGTTTATGGTACCCGGGCATAGCCATATGGAAGTTGATGTGGACCATGGAATAATAGAAAAAAAGAAAAAGAAAACAAATCTTGAAATATTTCATCCCCACGATTGGATGCAGTTGGTAAAGTCAAGCAGTTCCAAGTTCACAGTAGTGGAAATGCAATCTAACGATTTTTTTGGATTTTGCTTCCCTGCTGAAAGGACCATTGGTTTTAAGGAAGAAAAATTCTGAGGGAAATCCATTTAAATGGCATGATGCGAACTGATTTCGATATGAAACTACAAATGTTTTCGGTGAAGTTTTATATAAAACAAATTTAGTCAGAGAATCTGATGATTTTATAAAGCTTGACTTAACTAGACGAGGAGGACATAAATTTGACAAGTCAGTGTCAGTTATATCTAAAAATTTAGTTCCGATAAGCAAGGATAAAAAAAATGATTTAATATCAATGTTTGATTTGATCCCAAGTATTTTTCATGAGTTCTACAGAGGCCTTCCTGATGCAGCTAATGCAAACAATATCGATCCCGATTTAATTGAGATCAATGACGATTAAGACTAATATAAAAAAAAAAGTTTTTACTATTTTTTTAATTTCTTATTAATTTCTTGTTAATTACTTTAATTAAGTTCCTTATTAATTTTTTATTATTTACTTTTATTAAAATGAAGTTCCTTATTAATTTTTTGTTATTTACTTTAATTAAAATGAAAATAAAAGTTTTGTTCACTTTTCAAATACATTTTTTATAGTTTTCTTGGCTTAATAATTAATTGGAAAAATAACATAAGTCTAGAATTTTATTGGAAAAAACCACATAAGTCAATTAAAAGTACTAAAAATGAAAAAACTCTAAATTTAATTGATTTTTTAATAAATTGCAGTAAAATTATAATCAAACTGCATACCAGAATAGTTCCTAGGCCCAATAACTACTTTTAGAAACACAAAAAAGCTTCTCCTGTAAAATTGCAAAAAATGACTTATATACTTTTGTCCGCGACCCAGAGTTAATGCATTTAATTTCTTTAAAATTTCATAACTCTATGCATGATTAATATACTCTACACCAAATACTACCGAATATGGTGTCTGACCCGTCGATTCGTGAACAGCACTTCTAATTGAACTAGCTATGCTAATAATGTGTTCATCCCATTTCTCTTGTGCTTTTTCTTTGGTTTCATCAAGATAAGCTTTAATACCATCAAGTACTGAACGATTAACTCTTTCAGACGCGTTTGATTGTGGTGAATATAACCATGTGATGGTTATCCATCGTTTCTAACGTATAATAATACTCGTTCAAATGAACCTAAAGAAATACCTAATGTTTTCGCAAATTTTTTCGCTGAAATTTAACCATTCGAGCCTGATGTGGAATACTTTCAGTACTTGGAAAATTCCCCTAAAACTGTTAAAACTAAAAATAAATTCTTCACCAGGCCCTGATGGAGTGCCGGCAATTGTTTTCAGAGAATGTTATAGCATACTGGCTACACCCCTTTCAAAGCTTTTTAATATGTCACTAATTAGTCGCACTTTTCCTAGCTTATGGAAAAAATCCGTGTACATTCGACCAGTACACAAAAAGGGCGAGAAAAATAATATCACAAATTATAGACAAATAGCTAAATTGTGTAGTGTGCCAAAATTGTTTGAACAAATTGTGTATAACAAAGTTAACTTCCATTGCCAATCCTTTATTACCAATCAACAGCATGGTTTTATAAAGGGTAGATCTAAGGTAACAAACTTGATCGAAGTTACCTCAAACTGTATTAATAACATGGATGATGGATACGAAACCGATGTCATATACACTGATTTTAGTAAAGCTTTTGATGTTCTTTCTTTCAAAATTGTTATTCTGAAACTTCGAGCTCTAGACTTTCCGGAATGGTTTACTAATTGGATTTATTCATATCTTTATGATAGACAGTACCAGGTTCTTTTTAGAGGCTATGCATCTAAACCATTTACAGCAAATTTAGGACCTCTAATTTTTGTCTTTAGTATAAATGATGTTGTGATATAATACATCGTAGTAATGTAAATATATATGCGGATGACATGAAAATATGCAAAAATATTAGATCCAGTAGTGATATATTAGAATTACAAATCGATCTTAATAACTTTTCTACTTGGTGCAAAAAGAATAACCTAGATCTTAACGTAAATAAATGCCAACTCGTTACGTTTTCAAGAAAAAAGATCCCAAGTACAAATTGTTATTATTTAAATGATATGAGTATTCCTAGAGTAACTGTGGTGAAAGATCTCGGTGTTTACTGTGACGTCCAGCTTAACTTTAAATTTCACATTAATTATATAATTAATAAAGCAAATTCAATGTTAGGATTTATGAAACGTTGGGCTAAGGAATTTGATGACCCTTGTGTTACCAGATCCTTATTCAACAGCCTGTTCCGTCCGGTATTAGAGTATGCTTGTCAAGTTTGGTCACCATATTATGCTTGTCATGTAGGTAGGCTTGAAATGGTTCAACGCAAATTTGCAAAATTCGCATTAAGAGCCATTCCAGATGAATATTTATCTTACACTAATAATGTTTCTAACTATTGTAATCGTTTGAACATTTTATATTTACAAACATTAGAAAAAAGACGATTGGTAGCAGATGTAGTGTTCATTCACCAGGTACTCCAAGGTGAATATTCCTCGTCCTACATTTTAAATAGATTAAATTTACGGGTAAATATAAGACCTCTGAGAACCATGGGTACATTTTCTACTGAATTCTATCGTACTTCTTATGGTATGAATGAACCCATCGGCAGAATGTTTGTGGCCCTGCAGGCGCTCAACATTGGTTGTAGGCAAAATCTTATTGGAGATGTTCCAATATGATTGTCCAAAAACAACCATATATAAATATATAGCCAACAGGTTAGGTTGGCACATTTCCCTCTAGCTTATATATACATAATATATATGTTTGTATTATCTAGAAAATTAAAAAAATAAGTAAAGTAAAATTATCACTAAAAATTACAGAAAAATTTAAAACTACCTTGTTAATAATCCAATTATTATTATTTTTTTTAAACCACCATGATGGTTGAACAAAATAAATATATAAAATGTCAAGAATAAGTGTCATTTTGACATTATTAAATTTTAGCCGAAAAACCACTATTTCCATCTGTTGGTAAATACAGAAAACCCCAATTAGATCGGGCAGGCCGTATTTTTGAATCGGGACAGGCGGAAATTCGAAAACGTTCGAAAAGGAAGGCGAAGAAAAAACGTGGGTTGGGGCTTCGGAAATAAGATCTCGAGGAGAGCAGACGTGGTCTGCTGAGATGTGGAATAGTTTTTTTTTCTAGTTTTTCTAGTTTTTTTTGAGTTTTAGTTTAAAAGATAGTTTTGTTTATTAATTCTGTTGCCCTACAAAAAAAAAAGGAAAAGAAAATTAAAAAAAAAATAAATAAAAACGTTTCCGAATATTTAATTTTCCGTGTCGGAAAAAAAAAAAAAATAAATAAAAGGTCGAGGAAATGGATCTACCGAGAAGCCGGTATGATCCAGGGAAATTGAGGGTCGACCGAGCTACTGGTCGACCGCGAAATAAAAAATGGATAAGCTGGTTGGAGAGGTTCCTAGAATTTACCAGGACGTTCCTGAAACAAGAAAAAAAAAACATTTTTTTTTTTTTAAACCAATTAGTTTTTTTTTTTTTAAAGAAAATTAAAGTGGTGTTCCCACTGGGCTGGTGTTCCAGTATAAATGGAAAAAATTGTTATGAGTTCGTAGAGTGGTTTTTTTGTTGTAAATTTAGTAGTAATTTTGTTAATTTGATTTTGTTATTTTTTGTAGAGTAGTTTTTTTTGGTTTTAAGTTGTAATTATAATTTAGTAGTAAATTGTTTTTTTTGAATTCGATTTTGATTATATTGGTAGAGTAAAATTTTTGAGTTATTTTTTCTTTGTATTAATTTTTTTTGGTAGTTATTGCGGTAGTTTTTTTTAAATTTTTAATTAAAACCAAATAAATATTAATTTTTAGCCGGACTGCGCCAGACATGTCGGGACAGCCACAGTGCAGGAAAATATTAGAGGTATGTTTGTTTAAGATATAATTTATCGTAAGTTGGTAAAAGACCATTAGAAAAAAATTAAAATTACTGCCGATGAAAACCTGTTAAACTCAGTAACTGGTAGTTTATATATTTAAAAGAAAAAAAAATAATATAATGGATAAATAAAATAAAGTATAGTTAGATGCGCTATGACCATTTTTTTTAAAAATCAAAATGTTTTTTTTAATTAAATTTGGAATTATTATTTTGATTTAGTTGGTTTCAGTAGGGTTGGCTAAGGCCACCATACCCACCCAGGATTGATGACGTCGCCGCATTTCCCTGGACCCCTTTCCTTGTTGGTGTTGATTTGATTTGCAGGTAGGATCGATTGGTTGACTCACGCCCCACAGATTGTGCTAAGCCGGCAAAAAGGAGGAAATCCCAATCGGTCCTTGAAACTTTCAAGGTTTTATTTAGAAATTCGGTCTTGTTCTGTTGGTGGTCCGCGGTTGTGGATCACTCAAGACCTGGCGCCCGCATATTAGAAAACCTTGGAAGTTTCTAAATCGCGTCTCCTCCGCAATATCGTGAAGTAACCAGACACAAAAAAATTTTTTTGGTAATTTTTTTTTGTATTGATTTTTTTTTTCAAGGACCGATTGGGCCAAAATTTTAATAGTTGGTCGAAGTGAGTAATGGTGCACGGGTACCATTGCCACCCTACAAAATTGAATAAATTTTAAATGAAATTAACATGTCAAAGCCAAGTGATGTCCTCCGGTTCTGTTGCAATTTGTCAACCGAACTGTGCGGAGTTACAAATGGCGCCCAAATTAGTGGCACGAACAAAAATAGTGGCCAGCCAAACTAGTAGCTAAACATCGGTGAACCAAACTAGTGGCCCTATTGCGTTGTAGGTAAATCAAATCATTAACAACGTTCCCCTTCATCAGAATATTTCATGCATTGGGTTCGGTTTTGAAGTTGGAAAAAAAAAAAATATTAATTAAAAATTTTTGAGTAAAATTATGTTGTAATTTAAAGTTTCGTGTTTCCTGACGTAAGAAGATTTATTTGGTAGTCAACTTAATATTCCGTCAGCGGTTAATTTAGATTTAAGGGTTTTGTGTTTCCTGACGTTAGAAGGCGTCAGCGGTTATTTTGTGTTTCCTGCGGAAGATAATAATCCGTATGCGGTTAAATTATTTATTATGTTTGAGTAAGAAAAATATTATGGTTGTCCATAATGTATTCCTCATTCGTTGTTTTGTTAAGTGCTAGTAAGACGTTATTTTCGGAGTCGAAAATGTCCGTCCTAGTACATGTAATTTGTAGAATTTGTAAATTGGTTGATTAGATTTTTTTTTATATTTTTTTTTATTTTAATTTTTTTTTGGGGCTTTGATGTGTGAAATATGATGATGAAGTTCCTTTATCCCGTACCTTGTTTCCTTTTCCAATTCCTATTACATTGCTTTTGTCCTTTTCCTTTAAATGCTGATTGACTGAATCAATTCTTGGTAGGAAATAAAATAGTTTCAAATAAAATTTGTTGAATCTGGTCAACCTGCTTATCGGTTATACCAATCGAAATTTGGTATTGTTAATTGTTAATGTTGTCGGGGTAGTAAATATCGATTGTTTTGAAAGAAATTTTTTTTTGTTAACGTGAATCGGGAAATCGTTCCGTGAACGGGGAAGAATTTTGTATTTGGGGAATTTGTGGATTTTGTATAACAATAATAAAGTTATGGGTTTAAATATAATAATTGGAAAGTTAAAGTAAAATATTGTGGTGGAATATTGAATTAGGGTTACCACTGGGTCATAAATTAATTATTACAATTTTGAATTTAATATCTGAAGGTTGTAGGAATTGAAAATTATTAATAAAATTTGAATTGGTAATTTTTATTGATTAGTATTTTTAGGATTTTTGTAGGCTTATTTTTTTTTATTAAAATTTTTGTCGGATTAAGTTTAGTATTATTGTGTAGGTAGTAAGCAGAAATAGTTTTCATTTTAGATATAAGAATTTATGAATTAGGAAGAATAGTTATAGATGTAGAATGTAAGAATCTATATAATCTTGAAAATTTTAGTTTAAATCAATTTCAAGTAATTTTTTTTGTTCATTATATATTATATTTCATATATATTATATTTAAATAAATTTTTTTTAGGGTTAGAAATTTAGATTATAAGTATAGTAAAATTAAAAATTATATATATGATTTCAAAATAAATAAAATTTGTTTAGGTTAAAATTATATAGGTAGATAGTTATGGAATTTGAATTAAAATTAAAACAATTTATTTTAAATAATATTTGGCTGTGAATCATTCAGTGTGTGTCTTGGGTTGAGAAAAAATAGCGGGGTTATATGAAAAAACTTTTGCAATAGGAAATGGGTGAAATGGATCCGTCGATACTGGACGCAGAGGAGGCGAGAAACAGGACACCAAAGTACAGGCAAAAATCTAAAGCGTAATGCCCGGCTATGTAGTTGGTAGAGCATGAGACGGCTCAGGGTGTGGGACAGCCCCACGTTGAGATGTGGCAAATAAATATATTGTTTTAATTTAGTTAAATTTAGTAGTAGGAATTGAATTATTAAATTAGGATTATAGTAATAGGATTAGTTATAGTTATGGATAGGTTAAGGAAATTAAATAGAATTAGATTTAGATTAATAGTAATAATTAGAATTTTTTTTGTGTTATTAATGTAGTAAGGTTTCTTAGGTTAAGTTAGTTAAGGATATTTCTAGTATAAGTAGCCTAAGAAAAAAATGAATTATAGTAGCTTAAGAAATAATGAATTATAGGTTAAGAAAATGAATTATAGTTAGGATAAGTATGTAGAATAATTACGGATAGTTGTTAGGGTTAGATAAAATAATATTTCAGACTTGTAGCCACGTTGAAAAACGGGTTACAAGCCTGTTTTGTGGCCCTGCAGGCGCTCAACATTGGTTGTAGGCAAAATCTTATTGGAGATGTTCCAATATGATTGTCCAAAAACAACCATATATAAATATATAGCCAACAGGTTAGGTTGGCACATTTCCCTCTAGCTTATATATACATAATATATTATATATGTTTGTATTATCTAGAAAATTAAAAAAATAAATAAAGTAAAATTATCACTAAAAATTACAGAAAAATTCAAAACTACCTTGTTAATAATCCAATTATTATTATTTTTTTTAAACCATCATGATGGTTGAACAAAATAAATATATAAAATGTCAAGAATAAGTGTCATTTTGACATTATTAAATTTTAGCCGAAAAACCACTATTTCCATCTGTTGGTAAATACAGAAAACCCCAATTAGATCGGGCAGGCCGTATTTTTGAATCGGGACAGGCCGAAAACGTTCGAAAAGGAAGGCGAAGAAAAAACGTGGGTTGGGGCTTCGGAAATAAGATCTCGAGGAGAGCAGACGTGGTCTGCTGAGATGTGGAATAGTTTTTTTTTCTAGTTTTTCTAGTTTTTTTTTGAGTTTTAGTTTAAAAGATAGTTTTGTTTATTAATTCTGTTGCCCTACAAAAAAAAAAGGAGAAGAAAATTAAAAAAAAATAAAAGAAAAATAAATAAAAACGTTTCCGAATATTTAATTTTCCGTGTCGGAAAAAAAAATAAAATAAATAAAAGGTCGAGGAAATGGATCTACCGAGAAGCCGGTATGATCCAGGGAAATTGAGGGTCGACCGAACTACTGGTCGACCGCGAAATAAAAAATGGATAAGCTGGTTGGCGAGGTTCCTAGAATTTACCAGGAGGTTCCTGAAACAAGAAAAAAAAAAACATTTTTTTTTTATTAAACCAATTAGTTTTTTTTTTTAAAAAAGAAAATTAAAGTGGTGTTCCCACTGGGCTGGTGTTCCAGTATAAATGGAAAAAATTGTTATGAGTTCGTAGAGTGGTTTTTTTGTTGTAAATTTAGTAGTAATTTTGTTAATTTGATTTTGTTATTTTTTGTAGAGTAGTTTTTTTTTGGTTTTAAGTTGTAATTATAATTTAGTAGTAAATTGTTTTTTTTGAATTCGATTTTGATTATATTGGTAGAGTAAAATTTTTGAGTTATTTTTTCTTTGTATTAATTTTTTTTGGTAGTTATTGCGGTAGTTTTTTTTAAATTTTTAATTAAAACCAAATAAATATTAATTTTTAGCCAAACTGCGCCAGACATGTCGGGACAGCCACAGTGCAGGAAAATATTAGAGGTATGTTTGTTTAAGATATAATTTATCGTAAGTTGGTAAAAGACCATTAGAAAAAAATTAAAATTACTGCCGATGAAAACTTGTTAAACTCAGTAACTGGTAGTTTATATATTTAAAAGAAAAAAAAATAATATAATGGATAAATAAAATAAAGTATAGTTAGATGCGCTATGACCATTTTTTTTAAAAATCAAAATGTTTTTTTTAATTAAATTTGGAATTATTATTTTGATTTAGTTGGTTTCAGTAGGGTTGGCTAAGGCCACCATACCCACCCAGGATTGATGACGTCGCCGCATTTCCCTGGACCCCTTTCCTTGTTGGTGTTGATTTGATTTGAAGGTAGGATCGATTGGTTGACTCACGCCCCACAGATTGTGCTAAGCCGGCAAACAGGAGGAAATCCCAATCGGTCCTTGAAACTTTCAAGGTTTTATTTAGAAATTCGGTCTTGTTCTGTTGGTGGTCCGCGGTTGTGGATCACTCAAGACCTGGCGCCCGCATATTAGAAAACCTTGGAAGTTTCTAAATAGCGTCTTTTCCGCAATATCGTGAAGCAACCAGACACAAAAAATTATTTTGGTAATTTTTTTTGTATTGATTTTTTTTTTTTTTTTGTTAAATTAATACAGTGGCGCTCCAAAATATTTTGTTGAGTGGGCCAAAATTTTAATAGTTGGTCGAAGTGAGTAATGGTGCACGGGTACTATTGCCACCCTACAAAATTGAATAAATTTTAAATGAAATTAACATGTCAAAGCCAAGTGATGTCCTCCGGTTCTGTTGCAATTTGTCAACCGAACTGTGCGGAGTTACATGTTGAGAAATGCCAATGAATTCGGTCTTGATTTTGACGTCAATATTCAAAAACATGTTTTAAAAAAGAGATTATACGCGCTTTTACAATATTTCTTGGTGGACATCTATTGTGAATTTTTTGTACATAGTAATTTTCTCTTTTTTTATTATTGTTAAATTTTATTAATTTTTTAGTAGTATTTATTTTATTGATAATTTTTATTAATTTTCTAATAGTTTTTATTGTTATAATAATTTTAAATAATAGTTAAATATGATTTCATACGCTTACATTTTTTCTTTTTTGTATATATTTATATATTTGTTTTATGATATTTAATAATAATAATTATAATTTATCTATTATGTGCTTGTGCTAAGCAATTAAAGATTTTTTCAACCATCTGAGCCTAACCCAATGGGTAGGTGAATGTTCCTTGGCATTAGTTGAGGAGTGCGAAACAGTTGTTGTTTAAATTCTATCTATAATGTCAACATATGTTTTATTCCTAATAAACTAACAAATGATTTAAAATCTTTTGAAGTGAATTGTTTACCATTATCGGTGTGAATCATTTCTGGTACACCGAAAATATCAAAGACATTTTTTTGTAAATTCAAAATTGCTGTCATCGAAGACGTTTTTTTAATTAGAAATAAAAACACGAATTTAGACAATTGATCTAAAACAATCAAAATATAGGAATTTCCGGCTTTAGAGAACGGATATGGTCTTAAAAAATCTATATATTGTCTCTGAAAAATTCTGTCAACCACCACTTGTTTTCACATTACAGGACGTAAAGATAAATTTGTGGGTTTAGTTTCGGAACTTATTTGGCAACTTTTTACATATTATCGCACTTGAGGTGCCATATTGGGCCAGAAATATTTAGCTCGCAATCTGTGCATGGTTTTCTTCACTCCACCATGTGAACATGAAGGTGGTTCATGAGCCAATGCTATTAGGGAATTGGTTAGACCTGAAGGGATCCACAGTTTCCAAACAGGATCAACTTGGATATTGTTTAGATTTAAGTTTTGCATTAAATTATAAGTTTCACTTATCATAGAATTACCTATTAAATAATTAAAAGATTGCACCTATATTGTATAATTACCTTCAGTAAAAATATTTGTAATATGAGGAATTAAGAATTTAGTAAAATAATTTTATTATTAATTTGAATATTTATCTCATGGTTTTGCAAGACTTGCACTTTTTTACTATTGCAAAGCCATGGGATTAGAAAATAACTTAATTATTAAATTAATTATTTACCTCATGAATTTGCAAGGATTGCAATTTGACTATTAAAATTCCATAGAATTTTAAGCATTCTCATAAGATTATCCAAAAAATTATTGTATAAATAGCCTGGAATTAGAGCAATTAAATTCATTCTAAAAACAGAATCCAACTAGTTTATTTCTAAGCTTTTACAGGTACAATCAGACTTAGCCCCTACCCAAGGTAAGCTAAGCTCTAAACATTGAACAAAGTAGTCAGCGATCTGCCCCGACCCACGGTAAGCAATCCTACTACTCTACACAGCGGTCAAGTAAACCAATTTGGTCGCTATACCAAAACATTTTGGAGGCTCCGACGAGATTTCGGATTCACGGAAGTCTCTAGGCAAATACGGTATCATAAAAGGTTGGAACGACCTTTTTCTATACAATAAAATACGACGCCAAAATGGAAGAAGTATTCCAACAGCAGCAGGAGCTAGGGACAAGTATCCAAACCCTAGTAACCAATTACTCTAAAGACGGGCCAAGTAGAAAAAATGCAATCTATTTGGACAAAAAACTGAAAAAACTGGACGAACTATGGCACCAATTTGAAGCAAACCATGCAAAATTAGAAGAATTGGAAGTTGAAATGCAAGACCATCCATATTTTATAAACCATTATTTTACCAATGTTAAGGTTGGTTATGAAAAA
Source organism: Rhamphomyia laevipes (assembly GCA_963920725.1). Lineage (NCBI taxonomy): Eukaryota > Metazoa > Arthropoda > Insecta > Diptera > Empididae > Rhamphomyia > Rhamphomyia laevipes. The sequence continues at coordinate 1,957,018 of OY987261.1, forward strand.
ATGAGAGACGCCATTACAATTGCACAGCAAAAATTAGCTCCACAGGAGGCAAAGGCTGGTCCATCAACAGAAGAGCAAAAATTAATTCTTCAACATGACGCCGGTGGAGATGAGGAAAACCATTCACCCAATGAGCCACATGATCAAGTACTGGGTCAGAACAATCCAGCAGAGAACCTGGAATTCACGTTTGCTCCTAATGGTAGCCTCAGCGATATATTTGAAAAACCAGAGCCTAAAGCTAGAAGCACAACCCACCCTATACAAGAAGACACTAAAAAATTAATAAAGGGTCAGAAGGTTGCACTGCGTCTTTTAAAACATATGTTAGAACGAACAGATCAAGGAATGGCTGACACACACGCATATGAATACTACCAAATAATGATAGAGAATATTAATGCACAATGGAATAAAATAACTATTCAAAATCAAGCAATCTGGGAGGTTTTTGATGACGAGTCTGCTCCTCTTGGATACACTATTGATATTTATTTAGGTATGCAAGATTGGGTAGAAGAGACTATCATCATTTTAACTATGAAGACAAGGTTAGATCCAGGCGAACGGACTAGAGCTCCCACTGATATCAATGCCAGCTCACAATTAAAGTTACCAAAGATTACGATGCCAAAATTTGATGGAAATTATTTACGGTGGATGGAATTCCGGAATTTGTTTATAGAAGTAATCGACAAACAGGCCATTGGAGCAGCACAAAAGATGTGGTTTCTTAAAACTAATTTGAGCGGTGAAGCAGAGGCACTTATAAAACATATGCCGATCTCTGATGCAAATTATGGACCGGCTTGGCAGACGATCCAACAAAGGTTTGATAACAAACGCTTACTGGTAACATCAATACTAGATAAGCTACTGCAACAGCATGTGCATCAAGTAGAGTCTGCAGCTGCATTAAAAGGGCTGCATGACATTACTCAAGAGTGTCTTCTGGGCTTAAGAGGACTTCAATACCTGGGACCCTATTATAATACATTTGCTATTGAAAAAACTTGATAGGACCACGCACAACCTGTTTGAATCATCATTGACATCACCACGAGAGTTACCCACCATCGAGGAATTTTTGAAATTTTTAGAGTTACGATTTCAAGCACTAGAGTCATTAGGAAGACATCCCAGAAATAATAGCCAAAGAAATCCACATAACAATCAACGGACTGCTTCTCTAGTCACAAAAACATCAACCAACACACCAACAGAATGTGTTATGTGCAAAGCCAATCATCCGCTGCACTCATGCAAACACTTTGACCAATTATCTACGAATGATAAATGGACCAAGGTGAAAACTTACAAATTATGCTGCAACTGTCTAAGATCAGGTCACTTTGCTGCATCTTGCACGTCAAGATGCTGTTTAAAGTGCCAGAAAAAACACCACACCATGCTGCATGGTTCAGCTGATCAAAAAACAAGTAACACTGCAAACAATTTTGGGTCAGCAACTGTAGGACTACTCACGAAAAAAGAAGGTAAAAAAGGCGTTAATAGTTATGTCTTTTTAGCTACGGTGCTTATACATGCTCAAAGCACCAATGGACAGCTTGTAGAATGCAGAGCGTTACTGGATTCAGGATCACAAGTGAATTTTATTACTGAAAAACTACAGCGTAAGCTTGGTCTACGAAGTCACGCTGAAAAATTGAACATAATCGGTATTGGCTCCAAGAAATCAGAGACTCATGAAAGAGCCAATATAACAATATCATCAATGAATAGAAAATTCAACACTCAACTTGAAGCAGTAATTCTTCCACAGATCACCACTTATCAACCAAGGGAAATCATCAATAAAACAACTGGAACATTCCTAAGAACATACAACTTGCAGACCCAGGCTTCAATAAACCACATCAAATAGACATACTCATTGGCGCAGAAATTTACGCAGACTTAATGTGTGTTGGACAAATTCGGCTACACGAAACCTTACCCACTCTTCAGAACACGCAATTTGGATGGATTGTACTAGGAAAAATGAAGGGAAGTGGCAGTACGGGTGCGTTTTGTGAAATAAGTACTCTGGGACTTACAAAACAAATGCATAAATTCTGGGAAATGGAAGAAGTGTGTGAACCAACACAACCAATGACGGCTGAAGAACGAAAGTGTGAAGAATTTTTTAAAAACACAACACAAAGAATTCAAGGTAGGTTCTGTGTGAGAATTCCATTCAAGACAAATCCTTCGGTGCTAGGTAATTCCAAAAATTTAGCTGAAGTGCGATTCAAAAATTTAGAAAAACGTTTCATTAAAGAGCCTGAATTAAAAGCTAAATATACAGATTTTTTAAGGGAATATCTTGAACTCGGACACATGAGAGAAATTAAGCCAGAAGATGTCCAAACAAATCACTATTTTCTACCTCACCACGCAGTAATAAAACCTGACAGTACTACAACAAAGCTTCGAGTAGTTTTCGACGCTTCTGCTAAGACAACATCAAACAAATCTTTGAATGACATCATGATGACTGGCCCTACAGTACAGGATGACATATTCACCATCCTGTTAAGATTTCGTTTACCAAAATATGCTTTCACAGCCGACATAGCTAAAATGTATCGACAGATCACAGTGGACGATCAAGATACTAAATTTCAACTAATCGTATGGAGAAGTAACCCAAATGAAGAACTCCGTTTTTTCGAACTTCGTACAGTAACGTATGGAACAACATCAGCACCGTTTCTTGCAACAAGATGTCTAAAGCAACTAGCAAACGAAGAGCAATTTCGATACCCACTCGCCTCAAAGGTAACAGACCAAGATTTCTACGTTGACGACGTAATGACAGGATGTAATAGCATCGATTTAGCAAAAAAGACCCAAAACGAATTAATCGAAATGTTAAAAGGGGCAGGTTTTCAACTTCGTAAATGGTGTGCGAATCACCCAAAACTATTGGAATCCATACCAGTAGAACATAGAGAAGCGAAATGTGCATTTACCGAGGATCATACGATAAAAACATTGGGTTTAATTTGGAACCCCCCAAACGATCGATTTTTGCTTCAAACTTCATGGAAGAAGCCAAAAACAGTCACCAAACGAACTGTACTGGCAGAAATATCTCAAATATACGATCCACTCGGAGTAATCAATCCAGTAGTCGTAGTTGCCAAAATATTTCTTCAGGAACTTTGGCATTTGGGATTGGATTGGGACGAAGCGCTGCCGCAGCAACAACACACATACTGGTTAACTATCTCAATACCACGAAGAGTAGTCGCAGACACATACAAAACCATACAACTACATGGTTTTTCGGACGCTTCCACAAAGGCTTACGGTGCAGTTGTGTATGTAAGAACAATCGATTTCAAAGGAGCTGTAGAAGTTCACTTGATGTGTGCCAAATCAAGAGTTGCTCCAAAGAAAACAATATCCATAGCTCGACTGGAACTATGCGCTGCTAAGCTATTAAGTGAATTGATAACAAAGGTGTGTCAACATGCTGGACTGATTCCATGATCACGCTGGCTTGGATCGCTATGACAGCATCTCCCAAGGACGTCTTCTTGGCAAATCGGATCTCAGCAATTCAACGAATTATACCATCAGACCAATGGCGACATGTTGGTACCAAGGACAACCCAGCAGATTACATTTCACGCGGAATGACACCCGATGAACTAATCAACTCAAAAACTTGGTCGACTGGACCAAGGTTCTTGTTACAGCCACCAGCGGAGTGGCCACGTCAACTCACAACCGAACACCTACAAGAATCTAGTCTTATAGGACAAACAAAGGTAGCTCTAGTAATTCAACAAGAAAACAATGACTCACAAGAAATATGGAAAGTCATTAACCATCGAAATTCGTTCATATTTCTGCAAAGAACTGTGGCATTTATACTTCGCTTCGGGTATAATTGTAAACCAAACACCTTACATAAAAAGAAAGACATGTTTCCAGATGCAGAAGAGATGGATAGTGCACTTTTGATAATATTACAAAAAATGCAATTAGAAAACTTTGCAGAGGAGATCAACCAACTGCGGAAGGGCAAATTAGTGGCGAAAAATAGCAAGTTAAAATATCTATCACCATTTCTTGATTCACAAGGGATAATTCGTGTCGGGGGGGAGACTACAAGCATCCAGCTTATCTACAGATGCCAAACACCCCGTAGTGCTACCAAACAAACACGCTTACACAAAACTCTTAATAGAAAAATTACATTGGAACAATTTTCACGCCGGGCCCCAGGCTCTATTAGCAATTACGCGTCAACGTTTTTGGCCAGTTCAAGGCAGAAAACTAATCCAACGTATATGCCATGAGTGTTTTCGATGCTTCCTCACAAAACCAAAGTCCTTGTATCAAATGATGGGTAATCTGCCAGCAGACCGGGTGGAACCAGCACGCCCTTTCATTCATGTAGGAATAGATTTCGCTGGACCAGTACAAATACACTATAAGCTTCGAGGAAAGAGACCCACAAAAGCATACATAGCTGTATTTGTCTGCTTTACAACCAAAGCAATACATCTTGAAGTAGTATCAGACCTAACAACTCAAGCATTTATAGGATCTCTAAAAAGATTTATTGCCAGACGAGGCCATCCAGCAAAAATCTACTGCGACAACGCGACAAATTTTGTTGGCGCTAGAGCCAATCTTGAGGAACTGCAAAGGCTTTTTTCAACAACAGCCCACAAAAATGAGGTGTTGAAAACATGTTCTGAACAAGGCATTCAATGGTTTCACATACCACCTAGATCACCGCACTTTGGAGGGCTGTGGGAAGCAGCAGTTAAAGCAGCAAAATACCACATGCGGCGAATCATGAATGCAGCTTCGGTCACATTTGAAGAACTATCTACGATAACAGTGCAAATAGAAGCTATATTAAATTCAAGACCGCTGACACTACTATCAAATGATCCTAATGACCTCCAAACACTTACTCCTGCACACTTTCTCATCGGAGAACCTCTCACCACCATAGTAGAGCCGAACCAAAAGGAGAGAAAAATCAGCTTATTTAACCGGTGGGAGGTGGTTCAGAACATCCATCAAGAATTTTGGCGCCGCTGGTCAAAGGAATATTTAACAGGGTTGCAAATTCGATCAAAGTGGTTAGAAGGAACGGAAGAAATAAAACCCGGAAGTCTAGTGCTACTCAAGGAAGACAACTTACCACCCTTACAATGGCAACATGGAAGAATTATAACACCGATAAAAGGCGACGATGGCCTAACTCGAGTAGCAGACGTAAGAACCGCCAAGGGAACTTATCGAAGAGCAATACACAATCTCTGTCTGGTACCAATAAAAGAGCAGGAAATCGAAGACACACAACCAGCACCAAAACCAAGTTCAACGCCACCACATGCTCAGACAAATCCAGGTCTCAAACGAAATAAACGAATCGGTGCGGATCCCACCTCACACTGGTCTCAACGAACTGACCAAGTTAAACAAACCAAGTCGAGTTCAAAACCAAACATGTGCAAAGCACTGCTGCTCACAATGATGGTAATGATAGTACCATTATGTACCTCGCAAGCTCAAGCTGACATTAGCGTTAATATATTTAAAGATCAGCCAGGCCTATATTTTGAAAATCTAGGAGCGGTCAACCTAATCAACGAAGACTGGACAATAATAATATACTATAAGTTGCAGGGGTACTGGGATGAATTTCTATACTTAAGCCACTATGTAAGCAGGCTGTCGGAAATTTGTTCAAATATGACGGAAACTAAAGTATATTGTACAAACGTTATAAGTTTGTTAAACCATCAACTGATTAAGATCGAAAACATTAACGGACTTCTGTTGCCTCGCAGCAAAAAGGATTATTACTCGCGGCCAAAAAGATCACCGCTAGACATTATTGGAACAATTGCCAACAAACTATTTGGAGTGTTAGATCAAGAATATGCTGATAAAATAGAGAACACAATTCAAAATACTAACAGAGATCAGAACCATTTGCTAGCACTCATAAAAAACCAAACATCAGTATTAGACGCAACAGCCAATATATTGAAGAAAAATGAAGAATACACAAACGCTCAATTCACAACCATGAAGACGCACATACAACACCTTGCAGATTACGTTTCCACGAACTTGGAATCCGCCCACAAACTACAAGAGCTTAACGCATTGGTAATTCAAATCCACCTAATAATGGTGGATTACCAAAACCTACAAGACACTATCATTGATATGATGACGGACACTCACAACGGCAACATTAGTCCATTCCTCATAACACCGAAGCAGCTCGAAAAGCAACTACATAAAATAAGAGAAAACCTACCTACAAATACAAGACTTCCATATGACCAACACAATTTGCACAAGCTTTATAGCCTAAAGAATGCTCAGGGGTGTGTGACTCAACAGCACCTAATCATGACAATAAAGCTTCCACTGATGTCAACTGAAGTCAATGTTCTTTATAAGGTAATCTCTATGCCATTTGCTATAGGAAAGACTAGAGACCTTATAGGCACTACCATGCAATACTTAATTACCGATTTACATCAATACCAGTTTTTTACAATGACAGAAAACGAGCTGCAAAATTGTCATCTGACGTCAGAAGAAGGCTATATATGTCACCAAAAATATCCAGTATTTACCAAATCATCAACTGAGTTTCAATGTGAATTAGCAATCTTCCGCCATGGACTTAAAAATGTGCACATATGTAAACCAAGGTTCTTACAATCACTATCAACACATTGGTGGCACCAACTGACTAATAAAAATCAATGGTTATTCTCGTTTCAATCGCCAAACACACTTAACATCGTATGTGACAAACAAATCATACAAAAAACTATACACGGAGCAGGTATCTTAACGTTACAAGATTCATGCTCAATAAGAGAAGACTCAGTGATACTCCGATCATTTGGCAAACAACAAACTCAAGAAGTAATTCCAATAATACCAAAGATGAACATTACTGACTACATCCTAAATTCATCCAACCCCATGCAACATCTAGAATTTGATTCAAAGAGACTAAACCAAAGTGATGAGATTGACGCCATCAAACAAATGATAGATAGCATCAAAAACGAAGAACAACTAACCAATCATGACGTACATCAATATACCATCAGTTACACATCCTTCATCTTCATCATCATAAGCATAATCATAGGGACTATATGGTTGATACGAAGACGACAGAAGAGGCAACCTACTCCACCAGCCGGAGATTTTGAATTCAACATCAACCCAGACGCACTTATGTAATTGAGGGTACCCCTCAATGAGGGGGAGGATGTTTAGATTTAAGTTTTGCATTAAATTATAAGTTTCACTTATCATAGAATTACCTATTAAATAATTAAAAGATTGCACCTATATTGTATAATTACCTTCAGTAAAAATATTTGTAATATGAGGAATTAAGAATTTAGTAAAATAATTTTATTATTAATTTGAATATTTATCTCATGGTTTTGCAAGACTTGCACTTTTTTACTATTGCAAAGCCATGGGATTAGAAAATAACTTAATTATTAAATTAATTATTTACCTCATGAATTTGCAAGGATTGCAATTTGACTATTAAAATTCCATAGAATTTTAAGCATTCTCATAAGATTATCCAAAAAATTATTGTATAAATAGCCTGGAATTAGAGCAATTAAATTCATTCTAAAAACAGAATCCAACTAGTTTATTTCTAAGCTTTTACAGGTACAATCAGACTTAGCCCCTACCCAAGGTAAGCTAAGCTCTAAACATTGAACAAAGTAGTCAGCGATCTGCCCCGACCCACGGTAAGCAATCCTACTACTCTACACAGCGGTCAAGTAAACCAATTTGGTCGCTATACCAAAACAGATATCATTTAATATGTTCGGTTTTCGCGTCTATATACGTAACCGTCGATCACCGCTAGATCTGGTAATTTTTGCTGATTTGTTTGAATCGTATGTTTTAAGTACTGATACTCTACAGGCGTGAAAAGATGTGAATTTAAATCTACTTCCTCGACATTACTCAATTCTAACTCATCCATATATGGTCGCGAAAGAGTGTCTGGTACAATATTTTGTGCGCCTTTTCGGTGAGTTATCTCAAAATCAAATGCTTGTAAGGCTAAACTCCACCTTGCCAATCGTCCACTTAATTCTTTATGATTCATCAACCATTGTAGGCTAGAATGATCACTGTGAACGGTAATCCTTCAATATACTCTCTAATTTTTTTTACACTAGCTACAACTGCCAAACATTCTAAATCCGTTACCGTGTAATTTCTTTGTGCAGAATTTAATTTTTGCGAAAAATATGCAATCGGTTTTTCGTTACCGTTCTCATCATTTTGGAATAATACACTACCAATACCTGTAGAACTAGCATCACATTGTATAAAGAATATTTTGGAAAAATCAGGATTTGTTAGTTTCGGTGCAGTAATTAATGCTTGTTTTAATTCAATAAAAGATTTTTTAGCTGCGTCTGACCAATTGAATATATTTTTATTGGATAAATTTATCAAACAGTCCGTTATTGGAGCTGCTTTTATTGAAAATGTTGGTATGAACCGCATATACCACCCTACCATTCCTAAAAATCTACGAATTTGTTTGGCTGATTTTGGTACAGGAAAATTTTGAATGGCAGATACTTTATCACCATCAGTTTTAATTGTACCACCGCCTACTATGTACCCTAAATACTTTAATTCAGTAAAACAAAATTTAGATTTTTCAATATTTATAGAACCAGCTAATTTCAGGTGATACGCTACTTCCTCTAATAATTTTATATGTGAATTAAAATCAGACGAAAGAATTAAGAGATCGTCTAGATAAACGAATACTCGATCTCTAATCCGAGCTGGAATCACTTTATCCATTAGAAGTGACATTCTTTGTGCCGCATTACACAGCCCAAATGGCATTACCGTAAACTGGTATAAAGGTCTACCAGGAACTGTCAAAGCTGTATATTCTCTAGATTGTGGCTCTAATGGTATTTGCCAAAATGCATCCTTTAAGTCAATACTGGACACATATTCAGTTTCTTGTAATCTAGTTACTTAGTAAAACGTTTATATGTGGCAGTGGATATGCATCTTTTTTGGTAATTAAATTAATTTTACGCGAATCTAAACAAAGTCGATTCTTAGCCGGTTTTCTAACCAGAACTACACGTGAACTATATGCACTATTGCTTTCTTCAATTACTCCTAATCTATCTAATTCCTGATACATTTCATTTTGTAGGGGGGTGATATATATTGCAATATTTACTTTTAATATGAATGTCATTTGTTAATTCAATAACATGTTTTTCTAAATTGGTTTTACCTAAACCTACAACAGTAGAAGACAAAAAAATTTCTTTTACAGCCGTAAGCTGTTGCTGTTGGTCTTCGGTAAGAAAGTGTTGCTTTAACAGAGATGGTGGTGGAAATGAACACAACTCTAATTCTTCCATTAACGCTGGTGCTAAATATAATCTTAAATCATGTTCACCATCTAATTTGGTAACTTCAATTTTTTTTAATTCATTTTTCCTCATTTTATCTCTTTTCCGACATTTTAAAATTTTATTTAAAATAGGTTTTACATTTTCTATACTTTGTGAACGATTATCAAAGATTCTTTTCCTAGTTTTATCATTGTGAACGATTATCAAAGATTCTTTCCCTAGTTTTATCACATTCTAATTGTTTTTGTGCAATACTTTCATTTAAATTCATTTTTGTATTGTTATCTATACTAATTTTAGTATTTGATTTTAATATTCTTAACTTATTATTATTTTCATTTAAATTCATTTTTATTTTACTATTGACTAATTCTAAATTTTCTTTTAGGTTACTATCTTCTTGATTCAATCTATGTAAATATGGATTATTTAATAACTTTACTGCTGTTTTGGAATTGGGCCCGAGGATTGACGCTATTGGAATCGCGATTTTCTTGGTTGTTGACATTGGTAATAACCGTGACCAATCTGTGAACAATTTCAACAGGTATATTTACTTCTATCTACCTGAGCTCTATTATTATTATTATTAAATTTTTTTAATTCATTAATTTCATACTCAACATAATCTTTATCAACTTGATCAAAAAAATCAAGTTCATTAATATTTTTATTATGATAATTATTTTATAACGATCTCCCCGCGATCTATTTATTAACACCCGTTCGGTTTGTTTACAGAAATCACGAAAATGCTCTAAATTATAAAGTTACTGGCAATGGAGCTTCAAATAATTTCTCATTTAAATTTCTTTTTAGAGTTTTAATTAATTCTAAATCGATTTCTCATTTGATATAAATGTTTAGTTATTAAAGAAAAATAATCATCAAATGGTTCAGAATTACCTTGTTTTCTATCAGCTATAGCTGTAGAAATATCAAAATCAGACGAAAGTCTATTTTATTGCTTTCTTAAAGCATATTTAATTTCTTCCCAACCAGCATTTTGGTTATTTTGCAAAAATGACCAATACCAATTAGCAACTTTACTTGTAATTAATAGGTGAAAATGTGAACAGAGATGTTCCGCAGAGATATTTTGCCTATGCATTAATGTTTCAGATGATGATAAATTGTTCAACAGAAAAATTCTTATCTGTACTATCAAATTTTATATTCCATCTCAAAATTGGACTATTTTGATCTGTATGATTTCCAATTCCAACCTCCCTAACTTGACTATTTAAGTTTAATTCTGGTGTGCCACCATGATAATTATTACTAGGTAGTTGATTAATATTTATTGGCTCAGATTGAGAATTTAAATTTTCTGATCTATTAGCAATTCTAGAATTAAAATTAATATTTCTTTCATGGTTTTCACCAACTAAATTAGATATTTCTGAATTGGAAATTAAATTTCTTGATTGGTTTTCACCAACTAAGTTTGAATTTGACAAATTATTATTTTGACTTTGTATATCACGATTTTGTGCTAACACATCTGAGATTGTGTTAGTTAATTGAGTCAATTTATCCGCGAGTATACCCATTGTCAAATTTAAATTAGATTCTACTCTAGCACTCTCTTTTAGTAATTCAGCTTTAGTATCTTTTATACAAGCTGAAGTTACTTCATACATTTCCTCGCGTAATGATTGAATTGCAGCCATAGTCTTAGCTTCACTAATTTTAATCATATTTTCTACACCTTTTAGAGTAAACACTTCATTATTAGATGCTACACTATTACTATTAATATTTTCTTCTTCTATAATAATCATTTCATTTTCTACTAAATTACTTTGAATTTCATTATTTCTTCCGGTTTGAATTACCGGTATATTAATACTATTTAATTTTTCTAACACCGTCTCAGAACTAACAATCGGTTGGACTGGATTACTCAAAATAATTTCACTTTGATTTGGATTACTATTTTGTACATTTTGATCATTTCTCTGATCATTTGTTGTACCAGAACGACGATTGACTTTCCGGTTTATAATTTGCCTTAGCATCAAAATTTAGATTTTTTCGCTTTGTTTGCTAATTGTGCAACCGGAGTGTGCTTAAGCCCTCTACCACCTGAATGCATTTTGCTTTCGTTACTTTTAAACGATTTCAAAATTCTAACTTTTTATTAAATTATTTTGCAATATCTAAACTTTTCTATAAATTTCTAAATTCTTATCTTTCAGTTTTCTTTTCAGCTCTTATATCATAACTTTCTTTTTTTAACTAGCTATAATATTAATAATTTTATATTTTCAGCTTTGATATCAGCTTTGAATTTGCACTAATCAACATATGTCAGCTTTATATCTATTAACTATTTTACACTTACCTATCACTATTAATTTTATATTTTCAGCTTTGAATTTTTACTAATTTTCAAATTTTTAACTTTATTAATAATTTTTAATTTTCAGCTTTGTTTCAGCTAGACTAATTTTTTTTATTTCTACTAGTGTAATATAATTCAACTCTATCTCAACTAATATACTATATATTTCAAAATATATTTTAATATTATTTATTAATTTATTTATTTATTACGTTTAATTCAAACAATTACAAAATTATAACTTATACAAAATTAAATCTTAAATCTAAAAACTAAAAAAAAAAACAAAAAAAAATAAGAAATATATATAAAAATATAAATATATACTTATATTATGAATTATACAATAAATTTATTACTTAATGAAAAAACATTAAACAATATGAAATAGTAAATTGCTGTTTGCATCTACTAAAATAAGAAATATTTGGTAATGCTATGACACTTGCAACAGTAATTTTTTTTTGTTAATTTCTTTTGTTGACGAAAGGTCAATGTGGTTTTTATACCTGTTAATTTCTATAATCATTCTGTTAATAGGCTCGTATTTCCCATAATTCGTTCGGTGAAATATTACATTGAATATATTTTCTGACCGGAACCGATTACTGTTATTACGTTGTGTAATTAGTATAGTTTTTGTATAATAGGAATCAATTTGGCCATTATGAACTTGAACAATGAATAAGATATCAGCAATTAACCTCCGTGATTCAAGGGATTTTAATTGTAAAAGATTTAATCTATTCCTGTATGGAGGTAGTATCAATGGATTTAACCATTGTAAATTACGAAGAGCATACCTTAAAAAATTTTTTTGCACTGATTCAATCCTTTTTATGTGATCAAGATAAAAAGGTGACCAAACTTGACTTGCGTATTCAAGTATAGGTCTAACAAGTGAAATATATAACGATTTAAAAATATAAGGATCATCGAATTCTTTAGACCATCTCTTGATAAACCCCAACATTGAGTTTGCTTTGTTCAGCATAGCATCAAAATGGAATTTAAAAGTCAATTTGCTATCAAAGTGTACGCCTAGATCCTTGAAACATGTGACTCTTGCAATTTGTATATTATCAAATGTATAGTTATATAACACTGGTTTCGTGCGTCTGCTGTATGTTATTAAAGCACATTTTTCAATGTTTAATAATAAGTTGTTATGTTTACACCACGTTTTAAAGGAATTGAGATCATCCTGTAGTGTAAAACAGTCAGATGATGATAAAATTTTCTTATAAATTTTCATATCATCTGCGTAAATACCCAGTTTACTATTCTTAATGACAGTTGATATATCATTAATAGAAATAATGAAAATAAATGGGCCAAGGTGACTGCCCTGTGGCACACCAGAATTTGCATAGTATGGATCAGAAGTAGCAGATCTAAATTTAACGCAATAACTTCTATTTTCTAGATAAGAATTAATCCAATTAATTAAGAATAAGGGAAAACCCATTTTCTTAAGTTTAAGGCAAATTACACTATGAGGTAAAAGATCAAAAGCTTTACTCAGATCAGTATAAATTACATCGGTCTGATACCCAGCCTCCATATTGTTTAAGAAAATAGAGGTAGTTTCAACCAAATTGGTAACAGTTGATCTGCCTTTCATGAAACCATGTTGGTTTGGAATTAACAGTCCAGAAAAATGGCTATAGATAAAATCGTAAATCATTAGCTCAAATACTTTAGGAATACTTGAAAGTTTTGCAATTGGTCTATAATTACATATGTCTGTTCCAAAAATTAGTGAATTGTTCCAATTGTAACGATTTGTTAAATAAAGTCCTCAAAGGAGAAGCTAGTGATTCAGCACAATTTTTTAGGATAGTTTCAGGAACATTATCTGGTCCCGGAAATGGATTATTATTTAATCTATTCAGATATTCCTGTACTTGTGTGACTGAAAAAGATATTGAAGTGAGTGGAACTTCCGGGTTGCTGTCCATATGATAGAAATTTGATTCATCTACTTGAGAGGAATTATTTGAATATGAAGTAGAAAAAAATCTTTGAAATGGTTAGCAATAAGATTTGGTTCATTAGAAGTTTCACCTTGAAAAGTCATGATAATTTTTCCAGGCCCTATTTTTTTATTTCTAAGTTTTTTTAAGTCCTGAGTAAACCAGTTTGGGCTAGAGTTGAAATCTCTGTTGCGAATAGAAGGAACAAACATGCTAAATCCATGTAATAGAGTTTCATAAAAACGGCTAACTGATAAATCAATATCAACGCATTCTAATAAAGTATCAAAGTCAATTGATAATAAGAAATTATTTATTGCTCTAAAGTCCGTTTTAGAAAAATTATAACTATAAGTTACAACTGGCACTGAATGATTAGGGCTGTTATAACAATAAGTGAAACTAATGGGTGGATGAAAGTTATCAACATTTACAAGTGGTAACATATTATGAATATAACTCATATTAACCCAATCAGACGAAAAAATAAGGTCTAACTGTTTACCAAGATAGTTTTTTATGTTAGAGACCTGCTGAAGATAATTTGAGTTAATACCATCTATTAATATATGTTCAGTATTACTGCATATATTACATGGAATTAAAAAAGATTCCTCATTATGTGGTGTCCAAACTAAATTAGTTAAAATCACCGCATAACACTAACTCATCAGATGAACTAATTTGAGATGAGATATAATCAATTGCTTGACAATACCTTTGGTATGTATCATAATTTTTATATTATTTAATTTTTTTTTTAAATTCATTACAATTATTTGAATATCAAAATTTTTATTGATTAATATTACTTATATTATTCAAAATAATTTTTCATTTCATATATATTTTATTTTTCAAATCTAATAAAATTTAAATTAAACAAATTTAATCTTCATCACTCACTATCTGTGGTCAGTGACATCTAACGGCTATTAGAAAATTAATTGTAATCTATAGACAATATCATTTTTTATATTTTTTTTTATTCTACAATCTACACTATATATTCATAATATACTAAGTAATTTACAATTTATGTCTTTTAATTTTGTTTTATTTTTTTTATTATTTTGTAGTCTAGCTTATTTATATTGCCACTTGTTCCATTAATTTTTTCATCACTTCATATATAAATAATTTTAATATATTCAGAAAAAAACCAATAAATAAAATTTTAAAATAACTCACTTTGATTTTTTTTTTTATATTGTTTAAGATAAACTTTCCTTACAATTTGTTTATTTTTCCACCGATGATCTTGTGCACAGGACCTTCAGCTGTTGCTACTTTACCAGCAATTTTTTTATCTCTTTTTTCTATATATTTTTTTTTGAATAACTTTTCTAAAATTTAAATTTTATTTATTAGCATAATCTTTTTCTTTGAATAATATATTCATAAAATGATGAAATTTTAATTATATTTATAAGTGACAATATACTCAACTTTCGAACTAATATATTTCCTAGCTAAAATCTACAATCTTCCTACTTCCTCCGGTGTTCTATTTCCGCTACTTCGTCCTAATACCCTTTTAACCTTCAAGTGTCCTCTTCTACTATTTATAGGTCATCCTGAAGAACTTTTCTCGGATGATCTATTCTTATTTAAATTTTTCTTCTATGGTCTTGATATCTTTAGAATTTATTCTGCTGGTAACTTTAGATCTTATTATCTGGACTATCACTATTAATTTTCACATCGAAAAGTTTTCCTATGCTGCTGCTCTAATTTTTTTTTCTTCTGGTTGACTAATAACTTTTACTTTTTTAAATTAATTGTAGTAACGATTTAAATTAATTGTAGTTTACTAATTTTTCGTTACAACTTTTTTTTTTTGCATTAATTTAAGTTTAAATTTGATTTTTTTTTTAAATTTAATTTTTGTGCATGATACAAAATTTTTTTGATCACGTCTTATCAATTCAATTATAACTCGCCAACTCTCTCCTCTACCCGATCTTAATTAATTTCTACCTATCTTTTTTTATATATCTTTCTCCCCTTATAATCATTCGATACCTTATTTCTAAAAATCCTTTCCAATCAACTGTATAATTTACTATCTCTCTCACTTTAATTTTTTTCCTAAAATACTGTCCTAGGGCTCCACTTAATCCGATATTTTCCTAAAACTTTCCTATCCTTATTTTATTGGAACTCGGATGTTGCACTGGAAATCAATAATTTATTTCCAACAAATATTATTACCACGGCCAGTTTGACTATTGTCAAAATCAAATTCGAAAATTCAAATTGAATGTCAATCGCGTCGCGAATTTGATTGTTAATAATAATAATAAAAAGTCATGGTGGTTCGTGTTTTTTTTTATATATATAATAAATAATATTAATTAAATCTATATTGTAATAGATTTACATTATAATTAGATAAATATAATAAATTGCCGGTCGTAACAGGGCAGGTTCATCATCACAGAATCAACAAGATTATGAAGCTGAAAACAAGGCCGGTATAATATTTAATAATTGTAACCGATTCTACAACGTGGGGCTCTCCATTACCTGAGATAAGTAGTCTCATGATCTACTAATTTTGTTTTAACAACTTTAAAGCTATTGGAAATATCAGATAAGTATTATTTATGTTTTATATTTTTGAATATGATTCTTTGTGATATATTTATTTTTTTAGGTTATTCTATTGTAGAAACCAAGCCAATATGATGAATTAATATATTATAATGAGAATTAACATATTATAAATCTTTAAGGACGAATACTAGAAATATATATTTTTAATATTGTATGAACATAGAAACATGGAAATTTAATCAATAGTATGCAGTTAACGAAAAAAATATTTTTATTTGTGTTATGAGCAAAACATTTATTTGTTTCCAGGTAACATTGTTTAATATTTATATATTTTATTTTAGAATGGTTTTATATCTTTTGGCGTGAAATACACCAACAACTTTACCATTTAAATCTTCAATTTCATACAAACAATTTCCAACTTCTTTTCGTATTCTACCTTTCACAAATCTTTTGCATAATTTTCGATTCAGTTGTTTTGAAAAATTGCTTAACACGAAATTTCGCCTAAAAATTTCTTCTCCAACCACAAATTGAATTTGTCTTGCACGAGTATTATAAACTTTCTCACTTTTACTATGACCTTCGGCTATTTTTTCTTTGACCTTTTCTCTCCAAATTTGTCGCATGTTGGAATAATTTTAATATCCTCATTAATGCATTTAATTTCTTTAAAATTTCATAACTCGATGCATGATTAATATACTCTACACCAAATACTACCGAATATGGTGTCTGACCCGTCGATTCGTGAACAGCACTTCTAATTGAACTAGCTATGCTACTAATGTGTTCATCCCATTTCTGTTGTGCTTTTTCTTTGGTTTCATCAAGATAAGCTTTAATACCATCAAGTACTGAACGATTAACTCTTTCAGACTCGTTTGATTGTGGTGAATATAACCCTGTCAACATATGTTTTATTCCTAATGAACTAACAAATGATTTAAAATCTTTTGAAGTAAATTGTTTACCATTATCGGTGTCAATCATTTCGGGTACACCGAAAATGTCAAAGACATTTTCTTTTAAATTCAAAATTGCTGTCATTGAAGACGCTTTTTTAATTGGAAATAAAAACACGAATTTAGACAATTGGTCTAAAACAATCAAAATATAGGAATTTCCGTATGTTTGAGGTCCTGATACTCTAAAGACGTGAAAAGAGGTGAATTTAAATCTACTTCCTCAACATTACTCAATTCTAACTCATCCATATATGGTCGCGAAAGAGTGTCTGGTACAATATTTCGCGCGCCTTTTCGGTGAGTTATCTCAAAATCAAATGCTTGTAAGGCTAAACTCCACCTTTCCAATCGTCCACTTAATTCTTTATGATTCATCAACCATTGTAGGCTAGAATGATACGTGATCACTGTGAACGGTAATCCTTCAATATACTCTCCAATTTTTTTACACTAGCTACAACTGCCAAACATTCTAATTCCGTTACCGTGTAATTTCTTTGTGCAGAATTTAATTTTTGCGAAAAATATGCAATCGGTTTTTCGTTACCGTTCTCATCATTTTGGAATAATACACTACCAATACCTGTAGAACTAGCATCACATTGTATAAAGAATTTTTTGGAAAAATCAGGATTTGTTAGTATCGGTGCAGTATTAATGCTTATTTTAATTCAATAAAAGATTTTTCAGCTGCGTCTGACCAATTGAATTTATTTTTATTGGATAAATTTATCAAACAGTCCGTAATTGGAGCTGCTTTTATTGAAAATGTTGGTATGAACCGCCTATACCACCCTACCATTCCTAAAAATCTACGAATTTGTTTGGCTGATTTTGGTACAGGAAAATTTTGAATGGCAGATACTTTATCACCATCAGTTTTAATTGTACCACCGCCTACTATGTACCCTAAATACTTTAATTCAGTAAAACAAAATTTAGATTTTTCAATATTTATAGAACCAGCTAATTTCAGGTGATACGCTACTTCCTCTAATAATTTTATGTGTGAATTAAAATCAGACGAAAGAATTAAGAGATCGTCTAGATAAACGAATACTCGATCTCTAATCCGAGCTGGAATCACTTATCCATTAGACGTGACATTCTTTGTGCCGCATTACACAGCCCAAATGGCATTACCGTAAACTGGTATAAAGGTCTACCAGGAACTGTAAAAGCTGTATATTCTCTAGATTGTGGGTCTAATGGTATTTGCCAAAATGCATCTTTTAAGTCAATACTGGACACATATTCAGTTTCTTGTAATCTACTGAGTAAACCGTTTATATGTGGCAGTGGATATGCATCTTTTTTGGTAATTAAATTAATCTTACGCGAATCTAAAGAAAGTCGATTCTTACCCGGTTTTCTAACCATAACTACAGGTGAACTATATGCAATTACTCCTAATCTATCTAATTCCTGATACATTTCATTTTGTATGGGGGGTGATATATTATAATATTTACTATTAATATGAATGTCATTTGTTAATTCTTTTACATGTTTTTCTAAATTGGTTTTACCTAAACCTACAACAGTAGAAGACAAAAAAAAATCTTTTACAGCCGTAAGCTGTTGCTGTTGGTCTTCGGTAAGAAAGTGTTGCTTTAACAGAGATGGTGGTGGAAATGAAGACAACTCTAATTCTTCCGTTAACGCTGGTGCTAAATTAAATTTTCGCCAAAAATCAATACCTAAATATAGTTTTTGTGACAGTGTAGGTACTATATAAAAATTTACTTTATGAGTAACATTTTTGTATGTTACTGGTATATAAACACGTCCTATAATTTTCTGACTTTGACCATCTGCAGTTTTTATTACCGATTGGCTTTTATACTTTGACCTACAACTTGGTATTAAATTTAATTTGAGCCGATCTGCCAGTTCTAACGCACCTTCACCTAATACACTAACGCTAGCACCACTATCTAACAAACCTTTTAGTTTATATTTGTTTATTTCTATGGTGGCATATAATCTTAAATCATATTCACCATCTAATTTAGTAACTTCAATTTTTTTTAATTCATTTTTCCTCATTTTATCTCTTTTCCGACATTTTAAAATTTTATTTGAAATAGGTTTTACATTTTCTATACTTTGTGAACGATTATCAAAGATTCTTTTCCTAGTTTTATCATTGTGAACGATTATCAAAGATTCTTTCCCTAGTTTTATCACATTCTAATTGTTTTTGTGCAATACTTTCATTTAAATTCATTCTTGTATTGTTATCTATACTAATTTTAGTATTTGATTTTAATATTCTTAACTTATTATTATTTTCATTTAAATTCATTTTTTTTTACTATTAACTAATTCTAAATTTTCTTTTAGGTTACTATCTTCTTGATTCAATTTATGTAAATATGGATTATTTAACAACTTTACTGCTGTTTTGGAATTGGGCCCGAGGATTGACGCTATTGGAATCGAGCTTTTCTTGGTTGTTGACATTGGTAATAACAGTGATCAATCTGTGAACAATTTACTTCTATCAAACTGATAGGTAAATATACAGGTATATTTACTTCTATCTACCTGAGCTCTATTATTATTATTATTAAATTTTTTTAATTCATTAATTTAATACTCAACATCATCTTTATCAACTTGATCAAAAAAATCAAGTTCATTAATATTTTTATTATGATAATTATTTTTATAACGATCTCCCCGCGATCTATTTATTAACACCCGTTCGGTTTGTTTACAGAAATCACGAAAATGCTCTATATTATAAAAAGTTACTGGCAATGTAGCTTCAAATAATTTCTCATTTAAATTTCTTTTCAGAGTTTTAATTAATTCTAAATCATTTGGTCGATTTCTCATTTGATATAAATGTGTAGTTATTAAAGAAAAATAATCATCAAATGGTTCAGAATTACCTTGTTTTCTATCAGCTATAGCTGTAGAAATATCAAAATCAGACGAGTCTGTTATATTGCTTTCTTAAAGCATATTTAAATTCTTTCCAACCAGCATTTTGGTTATTTTGCAAAAATGACCAATACCAATTAGCAACTTTACCTGTAATTAATAGGTGAAAATGTGAACAGAGATGTTTCGCAGAGATATTTTGCTTATGTATTAATGTTTCTATACGAAATATAAATTGTTCAACAGAAAAATTCTTATCTGTACTATCAAATTTTATATTCCATCTCAAAATTGGACTATTTTGATCTACATGATTTCCAATTCCAACCTCCCTAACTTGACTATTTAAATTTAATTCTGGTGTGCCACCATGATAATTATTACTAGGTAGTTTATTAATATTTATTTGCTCAGATTGAGAATTTAAATTTTCTGATCTATTAGCAATTCAAGAATTAAAATTTCTTTCATGGTTTTCACCAACTAAATTAGAAATTTCTGAATTGGAAATTAAATTTCTTGATTGGTTTTCATCAACTAAGTTTGAATTTGACAAATAATTATTTTTTTGTTGACTTTGTATATCACGATTTTGTACTAACACATCTGACATTGTGTTAGTTAATTGAGTCAATTTATCCGCGAGTATACCCATTGTCAAATTTAAATTGGATTCTACTCTAGCACTCTCTTTTAGTAATTCAGCTTTAGTATCTTTTATACAAGCTGAAGTTACTTCATACATTTCCTCGCGTAATGATTGACTTTCCGGTTTATAATTTGCCTAAGCATCAAAATTTAGATTTTTTTCGCTTTATTTGCTAATTGTGCAACCGGGGTGTGCTTAAGCCCTCTACCACCTGAGTGCATTTTGCTTTCGTTACTTTTAAACGATTTCAAAATTCTAACTTTTTATTAAATTATTTTTCAATATCTAAACTTTTTTATAAATTTCTAAATTCTTATCTTTCAGTTTTCTTTTCAGCTCTTATATCATAACTTTCTTTTTTTAACTAGCTATATAATATTAATAATTTTATATTTTCAGCTTTGATATCAGCTTCGAATTTGCACTAATCAACATATGTCAGCTTTATATCTATTAACTATTTTACACTTACCTATTTGTATTAATTTTATATTTTCAGCTTTGAATTTTTACTAATTTTCAAATTTTTAGCTATATTAATAATTTTTAATTTTCAGCTTTATTTCAGCTAGACTAATTTTTTTGATTTCTACTAGTGTAATATAATTCAACTCTATCTAACTAATATACTATATATTTCAATATTATGGTGGTGATGATTCATCAGTCGGTAATTGTATATTTTATTTATATGTTTTTTTTTTTATTTATTTAATTATGGATTATTTTATTTTAGTGAAATGAATACGAGCTTTGAAAACACCAATCATTCTCAATTATAAATAGAGGCACGCAAATTGCTGGTTCTAGACCTACAATTAGGACCACTCTAATTTAATAAAAATCAGATTAAATGTTATCTATTTAATAATATAATAAATCACGCTAAAGTGCTGTCGCAAGGACTACAAATACAAATTGGATTTTTTTTTTATATATTTATTTAATTTTAGTATCGGTGTTTTTAAAATTTTAATGGTTCTTAGCAACGAATTCTGCTGATGATAAACCGACATAATTGGACATAAGTTCACATAAAACTTCTTTCACGACTACTAGATGCTCTTGATGTTACACTAAACCTAACCAATACAAGATCTTTGTGATGATAGCATACAAATATAATCCTCAGGGATTATTCATTCTAATTTTTTATTTAGTCCTTATTTTTGAGCGCCATTTTGTTATTCTCTACATAATCTATTTTTGCAATTGAACATTTTTCTTTTGCGACCTTGTTTACTTCAACAAATAAATATAAACTATGTAGCGGAAACCAGGATATCGTGAAGTCGGCATGCTTGCAAGGGCTTAGCTCAGTGGTTCTTAACTGGTACTCCGCGGAGCATTTGTGCTCCGCAACCATGTCCCTGGTGCTCCGCGAAACGAAATATTAAAACCTTCCTTTATTTTTTTGTGGTACTTGGTTTGTTTTTGTTTATATGGTTTAGCTGCGTTTAACAAATTTTCGTTGTTTTTTAAATTTCAAAAAAATTAAATTCTTAAAAAATAAACTTTGCATATCTATAGAAGCTAAGTATGAAAGTTTGCTTTTGCACACTGAAATGTTATCGCAGTAAAGTATTATGCCGTTTATTGGGGCTCAAAGATGAACTGCTGTGTTATTTCCAAAACGTAGCTATGGATAAATGTTTTAAATGTCCGGAAAATGATATTTGATGTACTAAATTGGCATATTTAGCTGATATTTTTAAATACTTGAATTCAGTGAATACAAGTATTCAAGGTAAAATTTAAAATATTTTAACATCCACAGACAAAATGCTGGCATGCAATAAAAAAATAATGCATTGGAAAAATCGAATAACAACAAAAAATACGCTTGATATGTTTCCTTCAATTCAAACAGAAAATAACGCAGATATTATTCCTGCCATAATAGAACATAACATTACTGGATGAAAAAATAGCTTGTTACTTTCCAGCTCTTAAATTAGAATCCTATGACTGGTACTGGATACGAAATCCATTTGGCACATTTGAATCTTCAAATACAATATTATCTTTACAAGAAGAATAAGAAATTATTTCATTGTCAAGAGATCGTAATCTGAAAATGGAGTTTACAAAGGTGCCGAATGAAAACTTTCGGATTTTTGTCCAAGAAGAATACCCATCTTTATCTAAGAATGCACTCTCGATTTATTACAATTTGCTACCTCATATCTTTGTGAATTGGGATTCTCAACATTACATAATATAAAAACTAAAAAACAAGAAAGGCTTTTAGATCTAGAAGACGAAATGAGGGTAGCAATATCTCGTATTAGACCTAACATTGGCGAAATATGTAAAACTCGTCAGCCTCAGGCTGCTATTTTGAATTTGTAACAATTTACTTTTGTTGATTTTATTTTATATTATCTAAGAATTATTATTTTGATTTGAATAAATAAAAAACTATAAATTTGCGTATATAATCCAAATTAATATTAATTAGTTCTGATAAAATCAATATTAATTAGTTCTGATGCTCCGTGAAAATTTCATGTAAATAAATGTGCTCCACGATCCCGAAAAGGTTAAGAACCACTGGCTTAGCTCGTCGGTGGGGTGGGTATTTACATCACTCCTTTTTCCAACAAAAAAAAATCATGCCGAATTCTCAATATTATATTAGCATGCAACCATCACAAAGATCTGTGTCAGATGTTATGGCAACCTACTCATTCTACAATACCAACTAAATCATCATTACCACCAATCTAAATTCTTACCAACCCCTCATGGTTAAGCTAATCAGATCTAAATATATTTTCATCATATTAAAAAAATTACAACCATATTTCGTTATAATATATACTCAAATATATATAATTTATTTATATCAATAAAATATTCTACTATTGTTTTTTAAATTCAAAATGTTATTACAATAATTTACTACCTTCTTCATAAAAAAATCTATATAATTTCACCAACCCTTTGGTCTCAATTATTCATTCATAATTTAATTTTTATATTATTTAATTTTTTTTTAAATTCATTACAATTATTTGAATATCAAAATTTTTATTGATTTAAAATATTACTTATTTTATTCAAAATAATTTTTCATTTCAT
The DNA here is from genome assembly GCA_963920725.1 of Rhamphomyia laevipes. Lineage (NCBI taxonomy): Eukaryota > Metazoa > Arthropoda > Insecta > Diptera > Empididae > Rhamphomyia > Rhamphomyia laevipes. Next base: position 1,980,945 of record OY987261.1, read on the forward strand.
ATAAATTAATTGTGATCTATAGACAATATCAATTTTTATATTCTTTTTATTCTACAATCTACACTATATATTCATAATATACTAGGTAATTTACAATTTGTCTTTTTTTTTTTTTTGTATTTTTTAGTCTAGCTAATTTATATTGCCACTTGTTCCATTAATTTTTTCATCACTTCATATATAAATAATTTTAATATATTCAGAAAAAAACCAATAAATAAAATTTTAAAATAACTCACTTTGATTTTTTTTTTATATTGTTTAAGATAAACTTTCCTTACAATTATTTTATTTTTCCACCGATGATCTTGTGCAGAGGACGTTCAGCTGTTGCTACTTTACCAGCAATTTTTTATCTTTTTTTTCTATATTTTTTTTTTGAATAACTTTTCTAAAATTTAAATTTTATTTATTAGCATAATCTTTTTCTTTGAATAATATATTCATAAAATGATGAAATTTTAATTATATTTATAAGTGACAATATACTCAACTTTCGAACTAATATATTTCCTAGCTAAAATCTACAATATTCCTACTTCCTCGGTGATCTATTTCCGCTACTTCGTCCTAATACCCTTTTAACCTTCAAGTGTCCTCTTTTACTATTTAGAGGTCATCCTGAAGAACTTTTCTCGGATGATCTATTCTTATTTAAATTTTTCTTCTAAAGATTTTATTCTGCTGGTAACTTTAGATCTTATTATCTGGACTATCACTATTAATTTTCAGATCGAAAAGTTTTCCTATGCTGCTGCTCTAATTTTTTTTTCTGGTTGACTTTTTTAAATTAATTGTAGTAACGATTTAAATTAATTGTAGTTTACTAATTTTTCGTTACAACTTTTTTTTTTTGCATTAATTTAAGTTTAAATTTGAATTTTTTTTTTAAATTTAATTTTTGTGCATGATACAAAATTTTTTTGATCACGTCTTATCAATTCAATTATAACTCGCCAACTCTCTCCTCTACCCGATCTTAATTAATTTCTACCTATCCTTTTTTTATATATCTTTCTCCCCTTATAATCATTCGATACCTTATTTCTAAAAATCCTTTCCAATCAACTGTATAATTTACTATCTCTCTCACTTTAATTTTTTTCCTAAAATACTGTCCTAGGGCTCCACTTAATCCGATATTTTCCTAAAACTTTCCTATCCTTATTTTATTGGAACTCGGATGTTGCACTGGAAATCAATAATTTATTTCCAACAAATATTATTACCACGGCCAGTTTGACTATTGTCAAAATCAAATTCGAAAATTCAAATTGAATGTCAATCGCGTCGTGAATTTGATTGTTAATAATAATAATAAAAAGTCATGGTGGTTCGTGTTTTTTTTTTATATATAATAAATAATATTTATTAAATCTATATTGTAATAGATTTACATTATAATTAGATAAATATAATAAATTGCCGGTCGTAACAGGGCAGGTTCATCATCACAGAATCAACAAGATTATGAAGCTGAAAACAAGGCCGGTATAATATTTAATAATTGTAACCGATTCTACAACGTGGGGCTCTCCATTGCCTGAGATAAGTAGTCTCATGCTCTACTAATTTTGTTTTAACAACTTTAAAGCTATTGGAAATATCAGATAAGTATTATTTATGTTTTATATTTTTGAATATGATTCTTTGTGATATATTTTTTTTAGGTTATTCTATTGTAGAAACCAAGCCAATATGATGAATAAATATATTATAATGAGAATTAACATATTATAAATATATAAGTACGAATACTAGAAATATATATTTTTAATATTGTATGAACATAGAAAAATGGAAATTTAATCAATAGTATCCAGTTAACGAAAAAAATTTTTTTATTTGTGTTATGAGCAAAACATTTATTTGTTTCACAGGTAACATTGTTTAATATTTATATATTTTATTTTAGAATGGTTTTATATCTTTTGGCGTGAAATACACCAACAACTTTACTATTTAAATCTTCAATTTCATACAAACAATTTCCAACTTCTTTTCGTATTCTACCTTTCACAAATCTTTTGCATAATTTTCGATTCAGTTTTGAAAAATTGCTTAACACGAAATTTCGCCTAAAAATTTCTTGTTCAACCACAAATTGAATTTGTCTTGCACGAGTATTATAAACTTTCTCACTTTTACTTTCGGCTATTTTTGACCTTCGGCTATTTTTTCTTTGACCTTTTCTCTGCAAATTTGTAATTAATTTCAATATCCTCATTTAATGCATTTAATTTCTTTAAAATTTCATAACTCGATGCATGATTAATATACTCTACACCAAATACTACCGAATATGGTGTCTGACCCGTCGATTCGTGAACAGCACTTCTAATTGAACTAGTTATGCTACTAATGTGTTCATCCCATTTCTCTTGTGCTTTTTCTTTGGTTTCATCAAGATAAGCTTTAATACCATCAAGTACTGAACCATTTCAGACGCGTTTGATTGTGGTGAATATAACCCTGTCAACATATGTTTTATTCCTAATGAACTAACAAATGATTTAAAATCTTTTGAAGTAAATTGTTTACCATTATCGGTGTCAATCATTTCGGGTACACCGAAAATGTCAGACATTTTCTTTTAAATTCAAAATTGCTGTCATTGAAGACGCTTTTTTAATTGGAAATAAAAACACGAATTTAGACAATTGGTCTAAAACAATCAAAATATAGGAATTTCCGGCTTTAGAGTACGGATATGGTCCTAAAAAATCTATATATAGTCTCTGAAAAATTCTGTCAACCACCACTTGTTTTCCCATTACAGGACGTAAAGATAAATTTGTGGGTTTAGTTTCGGAACTTATTTGGCAACTTTTTACATATTCTCGCACTTGAGGTGCCATATTGGGCCAGAAATATTTAGCTCGCAATCTGTGCATGGTTTTCTTCACTCCACCATGTGAACATGAAGGTGGTTCATGAGCTGATGCTATTAGGGAATTGGTTAGACCTGAACGGATCCACAGTTTCCAAACAGGATCAACTTGGATATCATTTAATATGTTAAGTTTTTCGCGTCTATATACGTAACCGTCGATCACCGCTAGATCTGGTAATTTTTGCTGATTTGTTTGAATCGTATGATTTAAGTCCTGATACTCTACAGACGTGAAAATAGGTGAATTTAAATCTTCTTCCTCAACATTACTCAATTCTAACTCATCCATATATGGTCGCGAAAGAATGTCTGGTACAATATTTTGCGCGCCTTTTCGGTGAGTTATCTCAAAATCAAATGCTTGTAAGGCTAAACTCCACCTTGCCAATCGTCCACTTAATTCTTTATGATTCATCAACCATTGTAGGCTAGAATGATCCGTGATCACTGTGAACGGTAATTCTTCAATATACTCTCTAAATTTTTTTATACTAGCTACAACTGCCAAACATTCTAATTCCGTTACCGTGTAATTTCTTTGTGCAGAATTTAATTTTTGCGAAAAATATGCAATCGGTTTTTCGTTACCGTTCTCATCATTTTGGAATATTACACTACCAATACCTGTAGAACTAGCATCACATTGTATAAAGAATTTTTTGGAAAAATCAGGATTTGTTAGTATCGGTGCTGTATTAATGCTTGTTTTAATTCAATAAAAGATTTTTCAGCTGCGTCTGACCAATTGAATTTATTTTTATTGGATAAATTTATCAAACAGTCCGTAATTGGAGCTGCTTTTATTGAAAATGTTGGTATGAACCGCCTATACCACCCTACCATTCCTAAAAATCTACGAATTTGTTTGGCTGATTTTGGTACAGGAAAATTTTGAATGGCAGATACTTTATCACCATCAGTTTTAATTGTACCACCGCCTACTATGTACTAATACTTTAATTCAGTAAAACAAAATTTAGATTTTTCAATATTTATAGTTAAACCAGCTAATTTCAGGTGATACGCTATTTCCTCTAATAATTTTATGTGTGAATTGAAATCAGACGAAAGAATTAAGAGATCGTCTAGATAAACGAATACTCTGTCTTTAATCCCAGCTGGAATCACTTTATCCATTAGAAGTGACATTCTTTGTGCCGCATTACACAGCCCAAATGGCATTACCGTAAACTGGTATAAAGGTCTACCAGGAACTGTAAAAGTTGTATATTCTCTAGATTGTGGCTCTAATGGTATTTGCCAAAATGCATCCTTTAAGTCAATACTGGACACATATTCAGTTTCTTGTAATCTACTGAGTAAACCGTTTATATGCATCTTTTTTGGTAATTAAATTAATTTTACGCGAATCTAAACAAAGTCGATTCTTACCCGGTTTTCTAACCAGAACTACACGTGAACTATATGCACTATTGCTTTCTTCAATTACTCCTAATCTATCTCCTGATACATTTTATTTTGTATGGGGGGTGATATATTATAATATTTACTTTTAATAGGAATGTCATTTGTTAATTCTATTACATGTTTTTCTAAATTGGTTTTACCTAAACCTACAACAGTAGAAGACAAAAAATTTTCTTTTACAGCCGTAAGCTGTTGCTGTTGTTCTTCGGTAAGAAAGTGTTGCTTTAACAGAGATGGTGGTGGAAATGAAGACAACTCTAATTCTTCCATTAATGCTGGTGCTAAATTAAATTTTCGCCAAAAATCAATACCTAAATATAGTTTTTGTGACAGTGTAGGTACTATATAAAAATTTACTTTATGAGTAAAATTTTTGTATGTTACTGGTATATAAACACGTCCTATAATTTTCTGACTTTGACCATCTGCAGTTTTTATTACCGATTGGCTTTTATACTTTGACCTACAACTTGGTATTAAATTTAATTTGAGCCGATCTGCCAGTTCTAACGCACCTTCACCTAATACACTAACGCTAGCACCACTATCTAACAAACCTTTTATTTTATATTTGTTTATTTCTATGGTGGCATGATATAATTTTAAATCATATTCACCATCTAATTTGGTAACTTCAATTTTTTTTAATTCATTTTTCCTCATTTGATCTCTTTTCTGACATTTTAAAATTTTATTTGAAATAGGTTTCACATTTTCTATACTTTGTGAACGATTATCAAATATTCTTTTCCTAGTTTTATCATTGTGAACGATTATCAAGGATTCTTTTCCTAGTTTTATCATATTCTAATTGTTTTTATGCAATACTTTCATTTAAATTCATATTTGTATTGTTATCTATACTAATTTTAGTATTTGATTTTAATATTCTTAACTTATTATTATTTTCATTTAAATTCATTTTTATTTTACTATTGACTAATTCTAAATTTTCTTTTAGGTTACTATCTTCTTGATTCAATTTATGTAAATATGGATTATTTAACAACTTTACTGCTGTTTTGGAATTAGGCCCGAGGATTGACGCTATTGGAATCGAGATTTTCTTGGTTGTTGACATTGGTAATAACCGTGACCAATCTGTGAACAATTCCAACAGGTATATTTACTTCTATCTACCTGAGCTCTATTATTATTATTATTAATTTTTTTTAATTCATTAATTTCATACTCAACATAATCTTTATCAACTTGATCAAAAAAATCAAGTTCATTAATATTTTTATTATGATAATTATTTTTATAACGATCTCCCCGCGATCTATTTAGTAACACCCGTTCGGTTTGTTTACAGAAATTATTAAAGAAAAATAATCATCAAATGGTTCAGAATTACCTTGTTTTCTATCATCTATAGATGTAGAAATATCAAAACCAGACGAAAGTCTATTATATTTCTTTCTTAAAGCATATTTAATTTCTTCCAAACCAGCATTTTGGTTATTTTGCAAAAATGACCAATACCAATTAGCAACTTTACCTGTAATAAATAGGTGAAAATGTGAACAGAGATGTTTCGTAGAGATATTTTGCCTATGCATTAATGTTTCTATACGAAATATAAATTGTTCAACAGAAAAATTCTTATCTGTACTATCAAATTTTATATTCCATCTCAAAATTGGACTATTTTGATCTATATGATTTGCAATTCCAACCTCCCTAACTTAACTATTTAAATTTAATTTTGGTGTGCCACCATGATAATTATTACTAGGTAGTTGATTAATATTTATTTGCTTAATTGAGAATTTAAATTTTCTGATCTATTAGCAATTCTAGAATTAAAATTAAAATTTCTTTCATGGTTTTCACCAACTAAATTAGATATTTCTGAATTGGAAATTAAATTTCTTGATTGGTTTTCACCAACTAAGGTTGAATTTGACAAATTATTATTTTGACTTTGTATATCACGATTTTGTGCTAACACATCTGACATTGTGTTAGTTAATTGAGTCAATTTATCCGCGTGTATACCAATTGTCAAATTTAAATTGGATTCTACTCTAGCACTCTTTTTTAGTAATTCTGCTTTAGTATCTTTTATACAAGCTGAAGTTACTTCATACATTTCCTCGCGTAATGATTGAATTGCAGCCATAGTCTTAGCTTCACTAATTTTAATCATATTTTCTACACCTTTTAGAGTAAACACTTCATTATTAGATGCTACACTATTACTATTTATATTTTCTTCTTCTATAATAATCATTTCATTTTCTACTAAATTACTTTGAATTTCATTATTTCTTCCGGTTTGAATTACCGGTATATTAATACTATTTAATTTTTCTAACACCGTCTCAGAACTAACAATCGGTTGGACTGGATTACTCAAAATAATTTCACTTTGATTTGGATTACTATTTTGTACATTTTGATCATTTCTCTGATCATTTGTTGTACCAGAACCACGATTGACTTTCCGGTTTATAATTTGCCTTAGCATCAAAATTTAGATTTTTTTCGTTTTACTTGCTAATTGTGGAACCGGAGTGTGCTTAAGCCCTGAATGCATTTTGCTTTCGTTACTTTTAAACGATTTCAAAATTCTAACTTTTTATTAAATTATTTTTCAATATCTAAACTTTTCTATAAATTTCTAAATTCTTATCTTTCAGTTTTCTTTTCAGCTCTTATATCATAACTTTCTTTTTTTAACTAGCTATAATATTAATAATTTTATATTTTTAGCTTTGAATTTGCACTAATCAACATATTTCAGCTTTATATCTATTAACTATTTTACACTTACCTATTACTTTTAATTTTATATTTTCATCTTTAAATTTTTACTAATTTTCAAATTCTTAGCTTTATTAATAATTTTTAATTTTCAGCTTTATTTCAGCTAGACTAATTTTTTTTATTTCTACTAGTGTAATATAATTCAACTCTATCTCAACTAATATACTGTATATTTCAAAATATATTTGAATATTATGGTGGTGATGATCATGATTCATCAGTCGGTAATTGTATATTTTATTTATATGTATTTTTTTTTTAAATTTTATTATTGATTATTTTATTTTAGTGAGGTGAATACGAGCTTTGAAAACACCAATCATTCTCAATTATAAATAGAGGCACGCAAATTGCTGGTTCTAGACCTACAATTAGGACCACTCTAATTTAATAAAAATCAGATTAAATGTTATCTATTTAATAATATAATAAATCACGCTAATGTGCTGTCGCAAGGACTACAAATTGGATTTTTTTTTATATATTTATTTAATTTTAGTATCGGTGTTTTTAAAATTTTAATGTTTCTTAGCAACAAATTATGCTGATGATAAATCGACATAATTGTACATAAGTTCACATAAAACTTCTTTCACGAGTACTAGATGCTCTTGATGTTACACTAAACCTAACCAATACAAGATCTTTGTGATGATAGCATACAAATATAATCCTCAGGGATTATTCATTCTAATTTTTTATTTAGTCCTTATGTTTGGGCGCCATTTTGTTATTCTCTACATAATCTATTTTTGCAATTGAACATTTTTCTTTTGCGGCCTTGTTTACTTCAACAAATAAATATAAACTATGTAGCGGAAACCAAGATATCGTGAAGGTCGGCATGCTTGCAAGGGCTTACCTCGTCGGTGGGGTGGGTATTTACATCACTCCTGTTTCCAACAAAAAAAATCATACCGAAATCTCAATATTATATTAGCATGCAACCATCACAAAGATCTGTGCCAGATGTTATGGCAACCTACTCATTCTACAATACCAACTCTCATGGTTAAGCTAATCAGATCTAAATATATTTTCATAATATTAAAAAAATTACAACTATATTTCGTTATAATATATACTCAAATATATATAATTTATTTATATTAATAAAATATTCTACTATTGTTTTTTAAATTCAAAATGTTATTACAATAATTTACTACCTTCTTCATAAAAAAATCTATATAATTTCACCAACCCTTTGGTCTCAATTATTCATTCATAATTTAATTTTTATATTATTTAATTTTTTTTTAATTCATTACAATTATTTGAATATCAAAATTTTTATTGATTTAAAATATTACTTATTTTATTCAAAATAATTTTTCATTTCATATATATTTTATTTTTCAAATCTAATAAAATTTAAATTAAACAAATTTAATCTTCATCACTCACTATCTGTGGTCAGTGACATCTAACGGCTATTAGAAAATTAATTGTAATCTATAGACAATATCAATTTTTATATATTTTTTTTATTCTACAATATATACGATATATTCATAATATACTAGGTAATGTACAATTTGTCTTTTAATTTTATTTTATTTTTTTTTATATTTTAGTCTAGCTAATTTATATTGCCACTTGTTCCATTAATTTTTTCATCACTTCATATATAAATAATTTTAATATATTCAGAAAAAAACCAATAAATAAAATTTTAAAATAACTCACTTTGATTTTTTTTTTATATTGTTTAAGATAAACTTTCCTTACAATTTTTTTATTTTTCCACCGATGATCTTGTGCACAGGACCTTCAGCTGTTCCAACTTTACCAGCAATTTTTTTTATCTCTTTTTTCTATATTTTTTTTTTGAATAACTTTTCTAAAATTTAAATTTTATTTATTAGCATAATCTCTTTCTTTGAGTAATATTTTCATAAAATGATGAAATTTTAATTATATTTATAAGTGACAATATACTCAACTTTCGAACTAATATATTTCCTAGCTAAAATCTACAATCTTCCTACTTCCTCCGGTGTTCTATTTCCGCTACTTCGTCCTAATACCCTTTTAACCTTCAAGTGTCCTCTTTTACTATTTAGAGGTCATCCTGAAGAACTTTTCTCGGATGATCTATTCTTATTTAAATTTTTCTTCTATGGTCTTGATATCTTTAGAATTTATTCTGCTGGTAACTTTAGATCTTATTATCTGGACTATCACTATTAATTTTCAGATCGAAAAGTTTTCCTATGCTGCTGCTCTAATTTTTTTTTTCTGGTTGACTAATAACTTTTACTTTTTTAAATTAATTGTAGTAACAATTTGTAACTTCTCGCATGTTGCAATAATTTCGATATCCTTATTTAATACATTTAATTTCTTTAAAATTTCATAACTCTATGCATGATTAATATACTCTACACCAAATACTACCGAATATGGTGTCTGACCCGTCGATTCGTGAACAGCACTTCTAATTGAACTAGCTATGCTACTAATGTGTTCATCCCATTTCTCTTGTGCTTTTTCTTTGAACGATTAACTCTTTCAGACGCGTTTGATTGTGGTGAATATAACCATGTGATGGTTATCCATCGTTTCTTACGTATAATAATACTCGTTCAAATGAACCTAAAGAAAGCATACTGGCTACACCCTTTCAAAGCTTTTTAATATGTCACTAATTAGTCGCACTTTTCCTAGCTTATGGAAAAAATCGTACATTCGACCAGTACACAAAAAGGGCGAGAAAAGTAATATCACAAATTATAGACAAATAGCTAAATTGTGTAGTGTGCTAAAATTGTTTGAACAAATTGTGTATAACAAAGTTTACTTCCATTGCCAATCCTTTATTACCAATCAACAGCATGGTTTTATAAAGGGTAGATCTAAGGTAACAAACTTGATCGAAGTTACCTCAAACTGTATTAATAACATGGATGATGGATACGAAACCGATGTCATATACACTGATTTAAGTAAAGCTTTTGATGTTCTTTCTTTTAAAATTGTTATTCTGAAACTTCGAGCTCTAGACTTTGCGGAATGGTTTGTTAATTGGATTTATTCATATCTTTCTGATAGACAGTACCAGGTTCTTTTTAGAGGCTATGCATCTAAACCATTTACAGCAAATTCTGGTGTCCCACAAGGAAGCCATTTAGGACCTCTAATTTTTGTCTTTAGTATAAATGATGTTGTGATATAATACATCGTAGTAATGTAAATATATATGCGGATGACATGAAAATATACAAAAATATTAGATCCAGGAGTGATATATTAGAATTACAAATCGATCTTAATAACTTTTCTACTTGGTGCAAAAAGAATAACCTAGATCTTAACGTAAATAAATGCCAACTCGTTACGTTTTCAAGAAAAAAGATCCTAAGTACAAATTGTTATTATTTAAATGATATGAGTATTCCTAGAGTAACTGTGGTGAAAGATCTCGGTGTTTACTGTGACGTCCAGCTTAACTTTAAATTTCACATTAATTTAATTAATAAAGCAAATTCAATGTTAGGATTTATGAAACGTTGGGCTAAGGAATTTGATGACCCATGTGTTACCAGATCCTTGTACAACAGCCTGTTCCGTCCGGTATTAGAGTATGCTTGTCAAGTTTGCTTGTCATGTAGGTAGGCTTGAAATGGTTCAACGCAAATTTGCAAAATTCGTATTAAGAGCCATTCCAGATGAATATTTATCTTACTAATAATGTTTCTAACTATTGTAATCGTTTGAACATTTAATATTTACAAACATTAGAAAAAAGACGATTGGTAGCAGATGTAGTGTTCATTCACCAGGTACTCCAAGGTGAATATTCCTCGTCCTACATTTTAAATAGATTAAATTTACGGGTAAATATAAGACCTCTGAGAACCATGGGTACATTTTCTACTGAATTCCATCGTACTTCTTATGGTATGAATTAACCCATCGGCAGAATGTTGAGAAATGCCAATGAATTCGGTGTTGATTTTGACTTCAATATTCAAAAACATGTTTTAAAAAAGAGATTATACGCTCTTTTATAATAATTCTTGGTGGACATCTATTGTGAATATTTTGTACATAGTAATTTTCTCTTTTTTTTATTATTGTTAAATTTTATTAATTTTTTAGTAGTATTTATTTTATTGATAATTTTTATTAATTTTCTAATAGTTTTTTTTGTTATAATAATTTTAAATAATAGTTAAATATGATTTCATACGCTTAATTTTTTTCTTTTTTGTATATATTTATTTATTTGTTTTATGATATTTAATAATAATAATTATAATTTATCTATTATGTGCTTGTGCTAAGCAATTAAAGATTTTTTCAACCATCTGAGCCTAACCCAATGGGTAGGTGAATGTTCCTTGGCATTAGTTGAGTAGTGCGAAACAGTTGTTGTTTAAATTCTATCTATAATGTCAACATATGTTTTATTCCTAATGAACTAACAAATGATTAAATTCTTTTGAAGTGAATTGTTTACCATTATCGGTGTGAATCATTTCTGGTACACCGAAAATATCAAAGACATTTTTTTGTAAATTCCAAATTGCTGTCATTGAAAACGTTTTTTTAATTAGAAATAAAAACACAAATTTAGACAATTGGTCTAAAACAATCAAAATATAGGAATTTCCGGCTTTAGAGAACGGATATGGTCCTAAAAAATCTATATATTGTCTCTGAAAAATTCTGTCAACCACCACTTGTTTTCACATTACAGGACGTAAAGATAAATTTGTGGGTTTAGTTTCTGAACTTATTTGGCAACTTTTTACATATTCTCGCACTTGAGGTGCCATATTGGGCCAGAAATATTTAGCTCACAATCTGTGCATGGTTTTCTTCACTCCACCATGTGAACATGAAGGTGGTTGATGAGCCAATGCTATTAGGGAATTGGTTAGACCTGAAGGGATCCACAGTTTCCAAACAGGATCAACTTGGATATCATTTAATATGTTCGGTTTTTCGCGTCTATATACGTAACCGTCGATCACCGCTAGATCTGGTAATTTTTGCTGATTTGTTTGAATCGTATGTTTTAAGTACTGATACTCTACAGACGTGAAAAGAGGTGAATTTAAATCTACTTCCTCGACATTACTCAATTCTAACTCATCCATATATAGTCGCGAAAGAGTGTCTGGTACAATATTTTGCGCGCCTTTTCGGTGAGTTATCTCAAAATCAAATGCTTGTAAGGCTAAACTCCACCTTGCCAATCGTCCACTTAATTCTTTATGATTCATCAACCATTGTAGGCTAGAATGATCCGTGATCACTGTGAACAAAAATCCTTCAATATACTCTCTAAATTTTTTTACACTAGCTACAACTGCCAAACATTCTAATTCCGTTACCGCGTAATTTCTTTGTGCAGAATTTAATTTTTGCGAAAAAATGCAATCGGTTTTTCGTTACCGTTCTCATCATTTTGGAATAATACACTACCAATACCTGTAGAACTAGCATCACATTGTATAAAGAATTTTTTGGAAAAATCAGGATTTGTTAGTATCGGTGCAGTAATTAATGCTTGTTTTAATTCAATAAAAGATTTTTCAGCTGCGTCTGACCAATTGAATATATTTTTATTGGATAAATTTATCAAACAGTCCGTTATTGGAGCTGCTTTTATTGAAAATGCTGGTATGAACCGCCTATACCACCCTACCATTCCTAAAAATCTACGAATTTGTTTGGCTGATTTTGGTACAGGAAAATTTTGAATGGCAGATACTTTATCACCATCAGTTTTAATTGTACCACCGCCTACTATGTACCCTAAATACTTTAATTCAGTAAAACAAAATTTAGATTTTTCAATATTTATAGAACCAGCTAATTTTAGGTGATACGCTACTTCCTCTAATAATTTTATATGTGAATTAAAATCAGACGAAAGAATTAAGAGATCGTATAGATAAACGAATACTCGATCTCTAATCCGAGCTGGAATCACTTTATCCATTAGACGTGACATTCTTTGTGCCGCATTACACAGCCCAAATGGCATTACCGTAAACTGGTATAAAGGTCTACCAGGAACTGTCAAAGCTGTATATTCTCTAGATTGTGGCTCTAATGATATTTGCCAAAATGCATCCTTTAAGTCAATACTGGACATATATTCAGTTTATTGCAATCTAGTTACTGAGTAAACCGTTTATATGTGGTAGTGGATATGCATCTTTTTTGGTAATTAAATTAATTTTACGCGAATCTAAACAAAGTCGATTCTTAGCCGGTTTTCTAACCAGAACTACACGTGAACTATATGCACTATTGCTTTCTTCAATTACTCCTAATCTATCTAATTCCTGATACATTTCATTTTGTAGGGGGGTGATATATATTGTAATATTTACTTTTAATAGGAATGTCATTTGTTAATTCAATTACATGTTTTTCTAAATTGGTTTTACCTAAACCTACAACAGTAGAAGACAAAAAAATTTCTTTTACAGCCGTAAGTTGTTGCTGTTGGTCTTCGGTAAGAAAGTGTTGCTTTAACAGAGATGGTGGTGGAAATGAAGACAACTCTAATTCTTCCATTAACGCTGGTGCTAAATATAATCTTAAATCATGTTCACCATCTAATTTGGAAACTTCAATTTTTTTTAATTCATTTTTCCTCATTTTATCTCTTTTCCGACATTTTAAAATTTTATTTAAAATAGGTTTTACATTTTCTATACTTTGTGAACGATTATCAAAGATTCTTTTCCTAGTTTTATCATTGTGAACGATTATCAAAGATTCTTTCCCTAGTTTTATCACATTCTAATTGTTTTTGTGCAATACTTTCATTTAAATTCATTTTTGTATTGTTATCTATACTAATTTTAGTATTTGATTTTAATATTCTTAACTTATTATTATTTTCATTTAAATTCATTTTTATTTTACTATTGACTAATTCTAAATTTTCTTTTAGGTTACTATCTTCTTGATTCAATCTATGTAAATATGGATTATTTAATAACTTTACTGCTGTTTTGGAATTGGGCCCGAGGATTGACGCTATTTGAATCGCAATTTTCTTGGTTGTTGACATTGGTAATAACCGTGACCAATCTGTGAACAATTCCAACAGGTATATTTACTTCTATCTACCTGAGCTCTATTATTATTATTATTAAATTTTTTTAATTCATTAATTTCATACTCAACATAATCTTCATCAACTTGATCAAAAAAATCATGTTCATTAATATTTTTATTATGATAATTATTTTTATAAAGATCTCCCCGCGATCTATTTATTAACACCCGTTCGGTTTGTTTACAGAAATCACGAAAATGCTCTAAATTATAAAGTTACTGGCAATGGAGCTTCAAATAATTTCTCATTTAAATTTCTTTTCAGAGTTTTAATTAATTCTAAATCGATTTCTCATTTGATATAAATGTTTAGTTATTAAAGAAAAATAATCATCAAATGGTTCAGAATTACCTTGTTTTCTATCAGCTATAGCTGTAGAAATATCAAAATCAGACGAAAGTCTATTATATTGCTTTCTTAAAGCATATTTAATTTCTTCCCAACCAGCATTTTGGTTATTTTGCAAAAATGACCAATACCAATTAGCAACTTTACTTGTAATTAATAGGTGAAAATGTGAACAGAGATGTTCCGCAGAGATATTTTGCCTATGCATTAATGTTTCTATACGAAATATAAATTGTTCAACAGAAAAATTCTTATCTGTACTATCAAATTTTATATTCCATCTCAAAATTGGACTATTTTGATCTGTATGATTTCCAATTCCAACCTCCCTAACTTGACTATTTAAATTTAATTCTGATGGTGTGCCACCATGATAATTATTACTAGGTAGTTGATTAATATTTATTGGCTCGGATTGAGAATTTAAATTTTCTGATCTATTAGCAATTCTAGAATTAAAATTAATATTTCTTTCATGGTTTTCACCAACTAAATTAGATATTTCTGAATTGGAAATTAAATTTCTTGATTGGTTTTCACCAACTAAGTTTGAATTTGACAAATTATTATTTTGACTTTGTTTATCACGATTTTGTGCTAACACATCTGACATTGTGTTAGTTAATTGAGTCAATTTATCCGCGAGTATACCCATTGTCAAATTTAAATTGGATTCTAATCTAGCACTCTCTTTTAGTAATTGAGCTTTAGTATCTTTTATACAAGCTGAAGTTACTTCATACATTTCCTCGCGTAATGATTGAATTGCAGCCATAGTCTTAGCTTCACTAATTTTAATCATATTTTCTACACCTTTTAGAGTAAACACTTCATTATTAGATTATTAGATTTCTACTAGTGTAATATAATTCAACTCTATCTCAACTAATATACTATATATTTCAAAATTTATTTTAATATTATTTATTTATTTATTTATTACGTTTAATTCAAACAATTACAAAATTATAAGTTATACAAAATTAAATCTTAAATCTAAAAACTAAAAAAAAAAACAAAAAAAAAAAATAAGAAATATATATAAAAATATAAATATATACTTTTATTATGAATTATACAATAAATTTATTACTTAATGAAAAAACATTAAACAATATGAAATAGTAAATTGCTGTTTGCATCTACTAAAATAAGAAATATTTGGTAATGCTATGACACTTGCAACAGTAATTTTTTATTGTTAATTTCTTTTGTTGACGAAAGGTCAATGTGGTTTTTATACCTGTTAATTTCTATAATCATTCTGTTAATAGGCTCGTATTTCCCATAATTCGTTCGGTGAAATATTACATTGAATATATTTTCTGACCGGAACCGATTACTGTTATTACGTTGTGTAATTAGTATAGTTTTTGTATAATAGGAATCAATTTGGCCATTATGAACTTGAACAATGATTAAGATATCAGCAATTAACCTCCGTGATTCAAGGGATTTTAATTGTAAAAGATTTAATCTATTCCTGTATGGAAGTAGTATCAATGGATTTAACCATTGTAAATTACGAAGAGCATACCTTAAAAATTTTTTTTGCACTGATTCAATCCTTTTTATGTGATCAAGATAAAAAGGTGACCAAACTTGACTTGCGTATTCAAGTATAGGTCTAACAAGTGAAATATATAACGATTTAAAAATATAAGGATCATCGAATTCTTTAGATTAGACCATCTCTTGATAAAACCCAACATTGAGTTTGCTTTGTTCAGCATAGCATCAAAATGGAATTTAAAAGTCAATTTGCTATCAAAGTGTACGCCTAGATCCTTGAAACATTATTAAAGCACATTTTTCAATGTTTAATAATAAGTTGTTATGTTTACACCACGTTTTAAAGGAATTGAGATCATCCTGTAGTGTAAAACAGTCAGATGATGATAAAATTTTCTTATAAATTTTCATATCATCTGCGTAAATACCCAGTTTACTATTCTTAATGACAGTTGATATATCATTAATAGAAATAATAAAAATAAATGGGCCAAGGTGACTGCCCTGTGGCACACCAGAATTTGCATAGTATGGATCAGAAGTAGCAGATCTAAATTTAACGCAATAACTTCTATTTTCTAGATAAGAATTAATCCAATTAATTAAGAATAAGGGAAAACCCATTTTCTTAAGTTTAAGGCAAATTACACTATGAGGTAAAAGATCAAAAGCTTTACTCAGATCAGTATAAATTACATCGGTCTGATACCCAGCCTCCATATTGTTTAAGAAAATAGAGGTAGTTTCAACCAAATTGGTAACAGTTGATCTGCCTTTCATGAAACCATGTTGGTTTGGAATTAACAGTCCAGAAAAATGGCTATAGATAAAATCGTAAATCATTAGCTCAAATACTTTAGGAATACTTGAAAGTTTTGCAATTGGTCTATAATTACATATGTCTGTTTTTGAATCTTTTTTGTGGATTGGTCTAATGAAAGACATTTTCCAAAAATTAGTGAATTGTTCCAATTGTAACGATTTGTTAAATAAAGTCCTCAAAGGAGAAGCTAGTGATTCAGCACAATTTTTTAGGATAGTTTCAGGAACATTATCTGGTCCCGGAAATGGATTATTATTTAATCTATTCAGATATTCCTGTACTTGTGTGACTGAAAAAGATATTGAAGTGAGTGGAATTTCCGGGTTGCTGTCCATATGATAGAAATTTGATTCATCTACTTGAGAGGAATTATTTGAATATGAAGTAGAAAAAAATCTTTGAAATGGTTAGCAATAAGATTTGGTTCATTAGAAGTTTCACCTTGAAAAGTCATGAAGTTTGAGAATTGATCTGATTTTCTTTTAGTGTTTACAAACTTCCGGAATGATTTAGGGTTATTTTTTATTTGAGAAGCCATATCACTAAGATAGTTGTTGTACTTAATGTCTAATAGATCCTTGAATGAACAAAATAATTCAGAGAATTGTAAATAGGCTTCATCATTTTTATATTTCAGATAATTTTTCCAGGCCCTATTTTTTTATTTCTAAGTTTTTTTAAGTCCTGAGTAAACCAGTTTGGGCTAGAGTTGAAATCTCTGTTGCGAATAGAAGGAACAAACATGCTAAATCCATGTAATAGAGTTTCATAAAAACGGCTAACTGATAAATCAATATCAACGCATTCTAATAAAGTATCAAAGTCAATTGATAATAAGAAATTATTTAATGCTCTAAAGTCCGTTTTAGAAAAATTATAACTATAAGTTACAACTGGCACTGAATGATTAGGGCTGTTATAACAATAAGTGAAACTAATGGGTGGATGAAAGTTATCAACATTTACAAGTGGTAACATATTATGAATATCACTCATATTAACCCAATCAGACGAAAAAATAAGGTCTAACTGTTTACCAAGATAGTTTTTTATGTTAGAGACCTGCTGAAGATAATTTGAGTTAATACCATCTATTAATATATGTTCAGTATTACTGCATATATTACATGGAATTAAAAAAGATTCCTCATTATGTGGTGTCCAAACTAAATTAGTTAAAATCACCGCATAACACTAACTCATCAGATGAACTAATTTGAGATGAGATATAATCAATTGCTTGACAATACCTTTGGTATGTATCATAATTTTTATATTATTTAATTTTTTTTTTTAAATTCATTACATATTACTTATTTTATTCAAAATAATTTTTCATTTCATATATATTTTATTTTTCAAATCTAATAAAATTTAAATTAAACAAATTTAATCTTCATCACTCACTATCTGTGGTCAGTGACATCTAACGGCTATTAGAAAATTAATTGTAATCTATAGACAATATCATTTTTTATATTTTTTTTTATTCTACAATCTACACTATATATTCATAATATACTAGGTAATTTACAATTTATGTCTTTTAATTTTGTTTTTTTTTTTTTATTATTTTGTAGTCTAGCTTATTTATATTGCCACTTGTTCCATTAATTTTTTCATCACTTCATATATAAATAATTTTAATATATTCAGAAAAAAACCAATAAATAAAATTTTAAAATAACTCACTTTGATTTTTTTTTTATATTGTTTAAGATAAACTTTCCTTACAATTTTTTTATTTTTCCACCGATGATCTTGTGCACAGGACCTTCAGCTGTTGCTACTTTACCAGCAATTTTTTTATCTCTTTTTTCTATATATTTTTTTTTTAATAACTTTTCTAAAATTTAAATTTTATTTATTAGCATAATCTTTTTCTTTGAATAATATATTCATAAAATGATGAAATTTTAATTATATTTATAAGTGACAATATACTCAACTTTCGAACTAATATATTTCCTAGCTAAAATCTACAATCTTCCTACTTCCTCCGGTGTTCTATTTCCGCTACTTCGTCCTAATACCCTTTTAACCTACAAGTGTCCTCTTCTACTATTTATAGGTCATCCTGAAGAACTTTTCTCGGATGATCTATTCTTATTTAAATTTTTCTTCTATGGTCTTGATATCTTTAGAATTTATTCTGCTGGTAACTTTAGATCTTATTATCTGGACTATCACTATTAATTTTCACATCGAAAAGTTTTCCTATGCTGCTGCTCTAATTTTTTTTTCTTCTGGTTGACTAATAACTTTTACTTTTTTAAATTAATTGTAGTAACGATTAAAATTAATTGTAGTTTACTAATTTTTCGTTACAACTTTTTTTTTTGCATTAATTTAAGTTTAAATTTGAATTTTTTTTTTAAATTTAATTTTTGTGCATGATACAAATTTTTTTTGATCACGTCTTATCAATTCAATTATAACTCGCCAACTCTCTCCTCTACCCGATCTTAATTAATTTCTACCTATCTTTTTTAATATATCTTTCTCCCCTTATAATCATTCGATACCTTATTTCTAAAAATCCTTTCAAATCAACTGTATAATTTACTATCTCTCTCACTTTAATTTTTTTCCTAAAATACTGTCCTAGGGCTCCACTTAATCCGATATTTTCCTAAAACTTTCCTATCCTTATTTTATTGGAACTCGGATGTTGCACTGGAAATCAATAATTTATTTCCAACAAATATTATTACCACGGCCAGTTGTTTGACTATTGTCAAAATCAAATTCGAAAATTCAAATTGAATGTCAATCGCGTCGCGAATTTGATTGTTAATAATAATAATAAAAAGTCGTGGTGGTTCGTGTTTTTTTTATATATATAATAAATAATATTAATTAAATCTATATTGTAATAGATTTACATTATAATTAGATAAATATAATAAATTGCCGGTCGTAACAGGGCAGGTTCATCATCACAGAATCAACAAGATTATGAAGCTGAAAACAAGGCCGGTATAATATTTAATAATTGTAACGGATTCAACAACGTGGGGCTCTCCATTACCTGAGATAAGTAGTCTCATGATCTACTAATTTTGTTTTAACAACTTTAAAGCTATTGGAAATATCAGATAAGTATTATTTATGTTTTATATTTTTGAATATGATTCTTTGTGATATATTTATTTTTTTAGGTTATTCTATTGTAGAAACCAAGCCAATATGATGAATTAATATATTATAATGAGAATTAACATATCATAAATCTTTAAGGACGAATACTAGAAATATATATTTTTAATATTGTATGAACATAGAAACATGGAAATTTAATCAATAGTATGCAGTTAACGAAAAAAATATTTTTATTTGTGTTATGAGCAAAACATTTATTTGTTTCCAGGTAACATTGTTTAATATTTATATATTTTATTTTAGAATGGTTTTATATCTTTTGGCGTGAAATACACCAACAACTTTACCATTTAAATCTTCAATTTCATACAAACAATTTCCAACTTCTTTTCGTATTCTACCTTTCACAAATCTTTTGCATAATTTTCGATTCAGTTGTTTTGAAAAATTGCTTAACACGAAATTTCGCCTAAAAATTTCTTGTCCAACCACAAATTGAATTTGTCTTGCACGAGTATTATAAACTTTCTCACTTTTACTATGACCTTCGGCTATTTTTTCTTTGACCTTTTCTCTCCAAATTTGTCGCATGTTGGAATAATTTTAATATCCTCATTAATGCATTTAATTTCTTTAAAATTTCATAACTCGATGCATGATTAATATACTCTACACCAAATACTACCGAATATGGTGTCTGACCCGTCGATTCGTGAACAGCACTTCTAATTGAACTAGCTATGCTACTAATGTGTTCATCCCATTTCTGTTGTGCTTTTTCTTTGGTTTCATCAAGATAAGATTTAATACCATCAAGTACTGAACGATTAACTCTTTCAGACGCGTTTGATTGTGGTGAATATAACCCTGTCAACATATGTTTTATTCCTAATGAACTAACAAATGATTTAAAATCTTTTGAAGTAAATTGTTTACCATTATCGGTGTCAATCATTTCGGGTACACCGAAAATATCAAAGACATTTTCTTTTAAATTCAAAATTGCTGTCATTCGCTTTTTTAATTCGAAATAAAAACACGAATTTAGACAATTGGTCTAAAACAATCAATATATAGGAATTTCCGTATGTTTGAAGTCCTGATACTCTACAGACGTGAAAAGAGGTGAATTTAAATCTACTTCCTCAACATTACTCAATTCTAACTCATCCATATATGGTCGCGAAAGAGTGTCTGGTACAATATTTCGCGCGCCTTTTCGGTGAGTTATCTCAAAATCAAATGCTTGTAAGGCTAAACTCCACCTTTCCAATCGTCCACTTAATTCTTTATGATTCATCAACCATTGTAGGCTAGAATGATACGTGATCACTGTGAACGGTAATCCTTCAATATACTCTCCAATTTTTTTACACTAGCTACAACTGCCAAACATTCTAATTCCGTTACCGTGTAATTTCTTTGTGCAGAATTTAATTTTTGCGAAAAATATGCAATCGGTTTTTCGTTACCGTTCTCATCATTTTGGAATAATACACTACCAATACCTGTAGAACTAGCATCACATTGTATAAAGAATTTTTTGGAAAAATCAGGATTTGTTAGTATCGGTGCAGTAATTAATGCTTGTTTTAATTCAATAAAAGATTTTTCAGCTGCGTCTGACCAATTGAGTTTATTTTTATTGGATAAATTTATCAAACAGTCCGTAATTGGAGCTGCTTTTATTGAAAATGTTGATATGAACCGCCTATACCACCCTACCATTCCTAAAAATCTACGAATTTGTTTGGCTGATTTTGGTACAGGAAAATTTTGAATGGCAGATACTTTATCACCATCAGTTTTAATTGTACCACCGCCTACTATGTACCCTAAATACTTTAATTCAGTAAAACAAAATTTAGATTTTTCAATATTTATAGAACCAGCTAATTTCAGGTGATACGCTACTTCCTCTAATAATTTTATGTGTGAATTAAAATCAGACGAAAGAATTAAGAGATCGTCTAGATAAACGAATACTCGATCTCTAATCCGAGCTGGAATCACTTATCCATTAGACGTGACATTCTTTGTGCCGCATTACACAGCCCAAATGGCATTACCGTAAACTGGTATAAAGGTCTACCAGGAACTGTAAAAGCTGTATATTCTCTAGATTGTGGCTCTAATGGTATTTGCCAAAATGCATCCTTTAAGTCAATACTGGACACATATTCAGTTTCTTGTAATCTACTGAGTAAACCGTTTATATGTGGCAGTGGATATGCATCTTTTTTGGTAATTAAATTAATCTTACGCGAATCTAAACAAAGTCGATTCTTAGCCGGTTTTCTAACCATAACTACAGGTGAACTATATGCAATTACTCCTAATCTATCTAATTCCTGATACATTTCATTTTGTATGGGGGGTGATATATTATAATATTTACTTTTAATAGGAATGTCATTTGTTAATTCTTTTACATGTTTTTCTAAATTGGTTTTACCTAAACCTACAACAGTAGAAGACAAAAAAATGTCTTTTACAGCCGTAAGCTGTTGCTGTTGGTCTTATCACTTATCCATTAGACGTGACATTCTTTGTGCCGCATTACACAGCCCAAATGGCATTACCGTAAACTGGTATAAAGGTCTACCAGGAACTGTAAAAGCTGTATATTCTCTAGATTGTGGCTCTAATGGTATTTGCCAAAATGCATCCTTTAAGTCAATACTGGACACATATTCAGTTTCTTGTAATCTACTGAGTAAACCGTTTATATGTGGCAGTGGATATGCATCTTTTTTGGTAATTAAATTAATCTTACGCGAATCTAAAGAAAGTCGATTCTTACCCGGTTTTCTAACCATAACTACAGGTGAACTATATGCAATTACTCCTAATCTATCTAATTCCTGATACATTTCATTTTGTATGGGGGGTGATATATTATAATATTTACTTTTAATAGGAATGTCATTTGTTAATTCTTTTACATGTTTTTCTAAATTGGTTTTACCTAAACCTACAACAGTAGAAGACAAAAAAATTTCTTTTACAGCCGTAAGCTGTTGCTGTTGGTCTTCGGTAAGAAAGTGTTGCTTTAACAGAGATGGTGGTGGAAATGAAGACAACTCTAATTCTTCCATTAACGCTGGTGCTAAATTAAATTTTCTCCAAAAATCAATACCTAAATATAGTTTTTGTGACAGTGTAGGTACTATATAAAAATTTACTTTATGAGTAACATTTTTGTATGTTACTGGTATATAAACACGTCCTATAATTTTCTGACTTTGACCATCTGCAGTTTTTATTACCGATTGGCTTTTATACTTTGACCTACAACTTGGTATTAAATTTAATTTGAGCCGATCTGCCAGTTCTAACGCACCTTCACCTAATACACTAACGCTAGCACCACTATCTAACAAACCTTTTAGTTTATATTTGTTTATTTCTATGGTGGCATATAATCTTAAATCATATTCACCATCTAATTTGGTAACTTCAATTTTTTTTAATTCATTTTTCCTCATTTTATCTCTTTTCCGACATTTTAAAATTTTATTTGAAATAGGTTTTACATTTTCTATACTTTGTGAACGATTATCAAAGATTATTTTCCTAGTTTTATCATTGTGAACGATTATCAAAGATTCTTTCCCTAGTTTTATCACATTCTAATTGTTTTTGTGCAATACTTTCATTTAAATTCATTTTTGTATTGTTATCTATACTAATTTTAGTATTTGATTTTAATATTCTTAACTTATTATTTTCATTTAAATTCATTTTTATTTTACTATTAACTAATTCTAAATTTTCTTTTAGGTTACTATCTTCTTGATTCAATTTATGTAAATATGGATTATTTAACAACTTTACTGCTGTTTTGGAATTGGGCCCGAGGATTGACGCTATTGGAATCGAGCTTTTCTTGGTTGTTGACATTGGTAATAACCGTGACCAATCTGTGAACAATTTACTTCTATCAAACTGATAGGTAAATATACAGGTATATTTACTTCTATCTACCTGAGCTCTATTATTATTATTATTAAATTTTTTTAATTCATTAATTTCATACTCAACATAATCTTCATCAACTTGATCAAAAAAATCAAGTTCATTAATATTTTTATTATGATAATTATTTTTATAACGATCTCCCCGCAATCTATTTATTAACACCCGTTCGGTTTGTTTACAGAAATCACGAAAATGCTCTAAATTATAAAGTTACTGGCAATGGAGCTTCAAATAATTTCTCATTTAAATTTCTTTTCAGAGTTTTAATTAATTCTAAATCGATTTCTCATTTGATATAAATGTTTAGTTATTAAAGAAAAATAATCATCAAATGGTTCAGAATTACCTTGTTTTCTATCAGCTATAGCTGTAGAAATATCAAAATCAGACGAAAGTCTATTATATTGCTTTCTTAAAGCATATTTAATTTCTTCCCAACCAGCATTTTGGTTATTTTGCAAAAATGACCAATACCAATTAGCAACTTTACTTGTAATTAATAGGTGAAAATGTGAACAGAGATGTTCCGCAGAGATATTTTGCCTATGCATTAATGTTTCTATACGAAATATAAATTGTTCAACAGAAAAATTCTTATCTGTACTATCAAATTTTATATTCCATCTCAAAATTGGACTATTTTGATCTGTATGATTTCCAATTCCAACCTCCCTAACTTGACTATTTAAATTTAATTCTGGTGTGCCACCATGATAATTATTACTAGGTAGTTGATTAATATTTATTGGCTCAGATTGAGAATTTAAATTTTCTGATCTATTAGCAATTCTAGAATTAAAATTAATATTTCTTTCATGGTTTTCACCAACTAAATTAGATATTTCTGAATTGGAAATTAAATTTCTTGATTGGTTTTCGTCAACTAAGTTTGAATTTGACAAATTATTATTTTGACTTTGTTTATCACGATTTTGTGCTAACACATCTGACATTGTGTTAGTTAATTGAGTCAATTTATCCGCGAGTATACCCATTGTCAAATTTAAATTGGATTCTAATATAGCACTCTCTTTTAGTAATTGAGCTTTAGTATCTTTTATACAAGCTGAAGTTACTTCATACATTTCCTCGCGTAATGATTGAATTGCAGCCATAGTCTTAGCTTCACTAATTTTAATCATATTTTCCACACCTTTTAGAGTAAACACTTCATTATTAGATGCTACACTATTACTATTAATATTTTCTTCTTCTATAATAATAATTTCATTTTCTACTAAATTACTTTGAATTTCATTATTTCTTCCGGTTTGAATTACCGGTATATTAATACTATTTAATTTTTCTAACACCGTCTCAGAACTAACAATCGGTTGGACTGGATTACTCAAAATAATTTCACTTTGATTTGGATTACTATTTTGTACATTTTGATCATTTCTCTGATCATTTGTTGTACCAGAACGTCGATTGACTTTCCGGTTTATAATTTGCCTTAGCATCAAAATTTAGATTTTTTCGCTTTGTTTGCTAATTGTGCAACCGGAGTGTGCTTAAGCCCTCTACCACCTGAATGCATTTTGCTTTCGTTACTTTTAAACGATTTCAAAATTCTAACTTTTTATTAAATTATTTTGCAATATCTAAACTTTTCTATAAATTTCTAAATTCTTATCTTTCAGTTTTCTTTTCAGCTCTTATATCATAACTTTCTTTTTTTAACTAGCTATAATATTAATAATTTTATATTTTCAGCTTTGATATCAGCTTTGAATTTGCACTAATCAACATATTTCAGCTTTATATCTATTAACTATTTTACACTTACCTATCACTATTAATTTTATATTTTCAGCTTTGAATTTTTACTAATTTTCATATTTTTACCTTTATTAATAATTTTTAATTTTCAGCTTTGTTTCAGCTAGACTAATTTTTTTTATTTCTACTAGTGTAATATAATTCAACTCTATCTCAACTAATATACTATATATTTCAAAATTTATTTTAATATTATTTATTTATTTATTTATTTATTACGTTTAATTCAAACAATTACAAAATTATAAGTTATACAAAATTAAATTTAAATCTAAAAACTAAAAAAAAAAACAAAAAAAAAATAAGAAATATATATAAAAATATAAATATATACTTATATTATGAATTATACAATAAATTTATTACTTAATGAAAAAACATTAAACAATATGAAATAGTAAATTGCTGTTTGCATCTACTAAAATAAGAAATATTTGGTAATGCTATGACACTTGCAACAGTAATTTTTTATTGTTAATTTCTTTTGTTGACGAAAGGTCAATGTGGTTTTTATACCTGTTAATTTCTATAATCATTCTGTTAATAGGCTCGTATTTCCCATAATTCGTTCGGTGAAATATTACATTGAATATATTTTCTGACCGGAACCGATTACTGTTATTACGTTGTGTAATTAGTATAGTTTTTGTATAATAGGAATCAATTTGGCCATTATGAACTTGAACAATGATTAAGATATCAGCAATTAACCTCCGTGATTCAAGGGATTTTAATTGTAAAAGATTTAATCTATTCCTGTATGGAGGTAGTATCAATGGATTTAACCATTGTAAATTACGAAGAGCATACCTTAAAATTTTTTTTTGCACTGATTCAATCCTTTTTATGTGATCAAGATAAAAAGGTGACCAAACTTGACTTGCGTATTCAAGTATAGGTCTAACAAGTGAAATATATAACGATTTAAAAATATAAGGATCATCGAATTCTTTAGTAGACCATCTCTTGATAAAACCCAACATTGAGTTTGCTTTGTTCAGCATAGCATCAAAATGGAATTTAAAAGTCAATTTGCTATCAAAGTGTACGCCTAGATCCTTGAAACATGTGACTCTTGCAATTTGTATATTATCAAATGTATAGTTATATAACACTGGTTTCGTGCGCCTGCTGTATGTTATTAAAGCACATTTTTCAATGTTTAATAATAAGTTGTTATGTTTACACCACGTTTTAAAGGAATTGAGATCATCCTGTAGTGTAAAACAGTCAGATGATGATAAAATTTTCTTATAAATTTTCATATCATCTGCGTAAATACCCAGTTTACTATTCTTAACGACAGTTGATATATCATTAATAGAAATAATAAAAATAAATGGGCCAAGGTGACTGCCCTGTGGCACACCAGAATTTGCATAGTATGGATCAGAAGTAGCAGATCTAAATTTAACGCAATAACTTCTATTTTCTAGATAAGAATTAATCCAATTAATTAAGAATAAGGGAAAACCCATTTTCTTAAGTTTAAGGCAAATTACACTATGAGGTAAAAGATCAAAAGCTTTACTCAGATCAGTATAAATTACATCGGTCTGATACCCAGCCTCCATATTGTTTAAGAAAATAGAGGTAGTTTCAACCAAATTGGTAACAGTTGATCTGCCTTTCATGAAACCATGTTGGTTTGGAATTAACAGTCCAGAAAAATGGCTATAGATAAAATCGTAAATCATTAGCTCAAATACTTTAGGAATACTTGAAAGTTTTGCAATTGGTCTATAATTACATATGTCTGTTTTTGAATCTTTTTTGTGGATTGGTCTAATGAAAGACATTTTCCAAAAATTAGTGAATTGTTCCAATTGTAACGATTTGTTAAATAAAGTCCTCAAAGGAGAAGCTAGTGATTCAGCACAATTTTTTAGGATAGTTTCAGGAACATTATCTGGTCCTGGAAATGGATTATTATTTAATCTATTCAGATATTCCTGTACTTGTGTGACTGAAAAAGATATTGAAGTGAGTGGAACTTCCGGGTTGCTGTCCATATGATAGAAATTTGATTCATCTACTTGAGAGGAATTATTTGAATATGAAGTAGAAAAAAATCTTTGAAATGGTTAGCAATAAGATTTGGTTCATTAGAAGTTTCACCTTGAAAAGTCATGAAGTTTGAGAATTGATCTGATTTTCTTTTAGTGTTTACAAACTTCCAGAATGATTTAGGGTTATTTTTTATTTGAGAAGCCATATCACTAAGATAGTTGTTGTACTTAATGTCTAATAGATCCTTGAATGAACAAAATAATTCAGAGAATTGTAAATAGGCTTCATCATTTTTATATTTCAGATAATTTTTCCAGGCCCTATTTTTTTATTTCTAAGTTTTTTTAAGTCCTGAGTAAACCAGTTTGGGCTAGAGTTGAAATCTCTGTTGTGAATAGAAGGAACAAACATGCTAAATCCATGTAATAGAGTTTCATAAAAACGGCTAACTGATAAATCAATATCAACGCATTCTAATAAAGTATCAAAGTCAATTGATAATAAGAAATTATTTAATGCTCTAAAGTCCGTTTTAGAAAAATTATAACTATAAGTTACAACTGGCACTGAATGATTAGGGCTGTTATAACAATAAGTGAAACTAATGGGTGGATGAAAGTTATCAACATTTACAAGTGGTAACATATTATGAATATCACTCATATTAACCCAATCAGACGAAAAAATAAGGTCTAACTGTTTACCAAGATAGTTTTTTATGTTAGAGACCTGCTGAAGATAATTTGAGTTAATACCATCTATTAATATATGTTCAGTATTACTGCATATATTACATGGAATTAAAAAAGATTCCTCATTATGTGGTGTCCAAACTAAATTAGTTAAAATCACCGCATAACACTAACTCATCAGATGAACTAATTTGAGATGAGATATAATCAATTGCTTGACAATACCTTTGGTATGTATCATAATTTTTATATTATTTAATTTTTTTTTTTTAAATTCATTACAATTATTTGAATATCAAAATTTTTATTGATTAATATTACTTATTTTATTCAAAATAATTTTTCATTTCATATATATTTTATTTTTCAAATCTAATAAAATTTAAATTAAACAAATTTAATCTTCATCACTCACTATCTGTGGTCAGTGACATCTAACGGCTATTAGAAAATTAATTGTAATCTATAGACAATATCATTTTTTATATATTTTTTTATTCTACAATCTACACTATATATTCATAATATACTAGGTAATTTACAATTTATGTCTTTTAATTTTGTTTTATTTTTTTTTATTATTTTGTAGTCTAGCTTATTTATATTGCCACTTGTTCCATTAATTTTTTCATCACTTCATATATAAATAATTTTAATATATTCAGAAAAAAACCAATAAATAAAATTTTAAAATAACTCACTTTGATTTTTTTTTTTATATTGTTTAAAATAAACTTTCCTTACAATTTTTTTATTTTTCCACCGATGATCTTGTGCACAGGACCTTCAGCTGTTGCTACTTTACCAGCAATTTTTTTATCTCTTTTTTCTATATATTTTTTTTTTTAATAACTTTTCTAAAATTTAAATTTTATTTATTAGCATAATCTTTTTCTTTGAATAATATATTCATAAAATGATGAAATTTTAATTATATTTATAAGTGACAATATACTCAACTTTCGAACTAATATATTTCCTAGCTAAAATCTACAATCTTCGTACTTCCTCCGGTGTTCTATTTCCGCTACTTCGTCCTAATACCCTTTTAACCTTCAAGTGTCCTCTTCTACTATTTATAGGTCATCCTGAAGAACTTTTCTCGGATGATCTATTCTTATTTAAATTTTTCTTCTATGGTCTTGATATCTTTAGAATTTATTCTGCTGGTAACTTTAGATCTTATTATCTGGACTATCACTATTAATTTTCACATCGAAAAGTTTTCCTATGCTGCTGCTCTAATTTTTTTTTTTCTGGTTGACTAATAACTTTTACTTTTTTAAATTAATTGTAGTAACGATTTAAATTAATTGTAGTTTACTAATTTTTCATTACAACTTTTTTTTTTGCATTAATTTAAGTTTAAATTTGAATTTTTTTTTTAAATTTAATTTTTGTGCATGATACAAAATTTTTTTGATCACGTCTTATCAATTCAATTATAACTCGCCAACTCTCTCCTCTACCCGATCTTAATTAATTTCTACGTATCTTTTTTTATATATCTTTCTACCCTTATAATCATTCGATACCTTATTTCTAAAAATCCTTTCAAATCAACTGTATAATATACTATCTCTCTCACTTTAATTTTTTTCCTAAAATACTGTCCTAGGGCTCCACTTAATCCGATATTTTCCTAAAACTTTCCTATCCTTATTTTATTGGAACTCGGATGTTGCACTGGAAATCAATAATTTATTTCCAACAAATATTATTACCACGGCCAGTTTGACTATTGTCAAAATCAAATTCGAAAATTCAAATTGAATGTCAATCGCGTCGCGAATTTGATTGTTAATAATAATAATAAAAAGTCATGGTGGTTCGTGTTTTTTTTTATATATATAATAAATAATATTAATTAAATCTATATTGTAATAGATTTACATTATAATTAGATAAATATAATAAATTGCCGGTCGTAACAGGGCAGGTTCATCATCACAGAATCAACAAGATTATGAAGCTGAAAACAAGGCCGGTATAATATTTAATAATTGTAACCGATTCTACAACGTGGGGCTCTCCATTACCTGAGATAAGTAGTCTCATGATCTACTAATTTTGTTTTAACAACTTTAAAGCTATTGGAAATATCAGATAAGTATTATTTATGTTTTATATTTTTGAATATGATTCTTTGTGATATATTTATTTTTTTAGGTTATTCTATTGTAGAAACCAAGCCAATATGATGAATTAATATATTATAATGAGAATTAACATATTATAAATCTTTAAGGACGAATACTAGAAATATATATTTTTAATATTGTATGAACATAGAAACATGGAAATTTAATCAATAGTATGCAGTTAACGAAAAAAATATTTTTATTTGTGTTATGAGCAAAACATTTATTTGTTTCCAGGTAACATTGTTTAATATTTATATATTTTATTTTAGAATGGTTTTATATCTTTTGGCGTGAAATACACCAACAACTTTACCATTTAAATCTTCAATTTCATACAAACAATTTCCAACTTCTTTTCGTATTCTACCTTTCACAAATCTTTTGCATAATTTTCGATTCAGTTGTTTTGAAAAATTGCTTAACACGAAATTTCGCCTAAAAATTTCTTGTCCAACCACAAATTGAATTTGTCTTGCACGAGTATTATAAACTTTCTCACTTTTACTATGACCTTCGGCTATTTTTTCTTTGACCTTTTCTCTCCAAATTTGTCGCATGTTGGAATAATTTTAATATCCTCATTAATGCATTTAATTTCTTTAAAATTTCATAACTCGATGCATGATTAATATACTCTACACCAAATACTACCGAATATGGTGTCTGACCCGTCGATTCGTGAACAGCACTTCTAATTGAACTAGCTATGCTACTAATGTGTTCATCCCATTTCTGTTGTGCTTTTTCTTTGGTTTCATCAAGATAAGCTTTAATACCATGAAGTACTGAACGATTAACTCTTTCAGACGCGTTTGATTGTGGTGAATATAACCCTGTCAACATATGTTTTATTCCTAATGAACTAACAAATGATTTAAAATCTTTTGAAGTAAATTGTTTACCATTATCGGTGTCAATCATTTCGGGTACACCGAAAATATCAAAGACATTTTCTTTTAAATTCAAAATTGCTGTCATTCGCTTTTTTAATTCGAAATAAAAACACGAATTTAGACAATTGCTCTAAAACAATCAAAATATAGGAATTTCCGTATGTTTGAAGTCCTGATACTCTACAGACGTGAAAAGAGGTGAAGTTAAATCTACTTCCTCAACATTACTCAATTCTAACTCATCCATATATGGTCGCGAAAGAGTGTCTGGTACAATATTTCGCGCGCCTTTTCGGTGAGTTATCTCAAAATCAAATGCTTGTAAGGCTAAACTCCACCTTTCCAATCGTCCACTTAATTCTTTATGATTCATCAACCATTGTAGGCTAGAATGATACGTGATCACTGTGAACGGTAATCCTTCAATATGCTCTCCAATTTTTTTACACTAGCTACAACTGCCAAACATTCTAATTCCGTTACCGTGTAATTTCTTTGTGCAGAATTTAATTTTTGCGAAAAATATGCAATCGGTTTTTCGTTACCGTTCTCATCATTTTGGAATAATACACTACCAATACCTGTAGAACTAGCATCACATTGTATAAAGAATTTTTTGGAAAAATCAGGATTTGTTAGTATCGGTGCAGTAATTAATGCTTGTTTTAATTCAATAAAAGATTTTTCAGCTGCGTCTGACCAATTGAATTTATTTTTATTGGATAAATTTATCAAACAGTCCGTAATTGGAGCTGCTTTTATTGAAAATGTTGGTATGAACCGCCTATACCACCCTACCATTCCTAAAAATCTACGAATTTGTTTGGCTGATTTTGGTACAGGAAAATTTTGAATGGCAGATACTTTATCACCATCAGTTTTAATTGTACCACCGCCTACTATGTACCCTAAATACTTTAATTCAGTAAAACAAAATTTAGATTTTTCAATATTTATAGAACCAGCTAATTTCAGGTGATACGCTACTTCCTCTAATAATTTTATGTGTGAATTCTTGTAATCTACTGAGTAAACCGTTTATATGTGGCAGTGGATATGCATCTTTTTTGGTAATTAAATTAATCTTACGCGAATCTAAAGAAAGTCGATTCTTACCCGGTTTTCTAACCATAACTACAGGTGAACTATATGCAATTACTCCTAATCTATCTAATTCCTGATACATTTCATTTTGTATGGGGGGTGATATATATTATAATATTTACTTTTAATAGGAATGTCATTTGTTAATTCTTTTACATGTTTTTCTAAATTGGTTTTACCTAAACCTACAACAGTAGAAGACAAAAAAATTTCTTTTACAGCCGTAAGCTGTTGCTGTTGGTCTTCGGTAAGAAAGTGTTGCTTTAACAGAGATGGTGGTGGAAATGAAGACAACTCTAATTCTTCCATTAACGCTGGTGCTAAATTAAATTTTCTCCAAAAATCAATACCTAAATATAGTTTTTGTGACAGTGTAGGTACTATATAAAAATTTACTTTATGAGTAACATTTTTGTATGTTACTGGTATATAAACACGTCCTATAATTTTCTGACTTTGACCATCTGCAGTTTTTATTACCGATTGGCTTTTATACTTTGACCTACAACTTGGTATTAAATTTAATTTGAGCCGATCTGCCAGTTCTAACGCACCTTCACCTAATACAGTAACGCTAGCACCACTATCTAACAAACCTTTTAGTTTATATTTGTTTATTTCTATGGTGGCATATAATCTTAAATCATATTCACCATCTAATTTGGTAACTTCAATTTTTTTTAATTCATTTTTCCTCATTTTATCTCTTTTCCGACATTTTAAAATTTTATTTGAAATAGGTTTTACATTTTCTATACTTTGTGAACGATTATCAAAGATTCTTTTCCTAGTTTTATCATTGTGAACGATTATCAAAGATTCTTTCCCTAGTTTTATCACATTCTAATTGTTTTTGTGCAATACTTTCATTTAAATTCATTTTTGTATTGTTATCTATACTAATTTTAGTATTTGATTTTAATATTCTTAACTTATTATTATTTTCATTTAAATTCATTTTTATTTTACTATTGACTAATTCTAAATTTTCTTTTAGGTTACTATCTTCTTGATTCAATTTATGTAAATATGGATTATTTAACAACTTTACTGCTGTTTTGGAATTGGGCCCGAGGATTGACGCTATTGGAATCGAGCTTTTCTTGGTTGTTGACATTGGTAATAACCGTGACCAATCTGTGAACAATTTACTTCTATCAAACTGATAGGTAAATATACAGGTATATTTACTTCTATCTACCTGATCTCTATTATTATTATTATTAAATTTTTTTTAATTCATTAATTTAATACTCAACATCATCTTTATCAACTTGATCAAAAAAATCAAGTTCATTAATATTTTTATTATGATAATTATTTTTATAGCGATCTCCCCGCTTTCTATTTATTAACACCCGTTCGGTTTGTTTACAGAAATCACGAAAATGCTCTAAATTATAAAAAGTTACTGGCAATGTAGCTTCAAATAATTTCTCATTTAAATTTCTTTTCAGTGTTTTAATTAATTCTAAATCATTTGGTCGATTTCTCATTTGATATAAATGTATAGTTATTAAAGAAAAATAATCATCAAATGGTTCAGAATTACCTTGTTTTCTATCAGCTATAGCTGTAGAAATATCAAAATAAGACGAAAGTCTATTATATTGCTTTCTTAAAGCATATTTAATTTCTTCTCAACCATCATTTTGGTTATTTTGCAAAAATGACCAATACCAATTAGCAACTTTACCTGTAATTAATAGGTGAAAATTTGAACAGAGATGTTTCGCAGAGATATTTTGCTTATGTATTAATGTTTCTATACGAAACCATGATAATTATTACTATGTAGTTGATTAATATTTATTTGCTCAGATTGAGAATTTAAATTTTCTGATCTATTAGCAATTCTAGAATTAAAATTTCTTTCATGGTTTTCACCAACTAAATTAGAAATTTCTGAATTGGAAATTAAATTTCTTGATTGGTTTTCGTCAACTAAGTTTGAATTTGACAAATAATTATTTTTTTGTTGACTTTGTATATCACGATTTTGTACTAACACATCTGACATTGTGTTAGTTAATTGAGTCAATTTATCCGCGAGTATACCCATTGTCAAATTTAAATTGGATTCTACTCTAGCACTCTCTTTTAGTAATTCGGCTTAAGTATCTTTTATACAAGCTGAAGTTACTTCATACATTTCCTCGCGTAATTATTGAATTGCAGCCATAGTCTTAGCTTCACTACTTTTAATCATATTTTCTTCACCTTATAGAGTAAACACTTCATTATTAGATGCTACACTATTACTATTTATATTTTCTTCTTCTATAATAATCATTTTATTTTCTACTAAATTACTTTGAATTTCATTATTTCTTCCGGTTTGAATTACCGGTATATTAATACTATTTAATTTTTCTAACACCGTCTCAGAACTAACAATCGGTTGGACTGGATTACTCAAAATAATTTCACTTTGATTTGGATTACTATTTTGTACATTTTGATCATTTCTCTGATCATTTGTTGTACCAGAACGATGATTGACTTTCCGGTTTATAATTTGCCTGAGCATAAAAATTTAGATTTTTTTCGCTTTATTTGCTAATTGTGCAACCGGAGTGTGCTTAAGCCCTCTACCACCTGAATGCATTTTGCTTTCGTTACTTTTAAACGATTTCAAAATTCTAACTTTTTATTAAATTATTTTTCAATATCTAAACTTTTCTATAAATTTCTAAATTCTTATCTTTCAGTTTTCTTTTCAGCTCTTATATCATAACTTTCTTTTTTTAACTAACTATAATATTAATAATTTTATATTTTCAGCTTCGAATTTGCACTAATCAACATATTTCAGCTTTATATCTATTAACTATTTTACACTTAGCTATTACTATTAATTTTATATTTTCAGCTTTGAATTTTTACTAATTTTCAAATTTTTAGCTATATTAATAATTTTTAATTTTCAGCTTTATTTCAGCTAGACTAATTTTTTTGATTTCTACTAGTGTAATATAATTCAACTCTATCTCAACTAATATACTATATATTTCAAAATATATTTCAAAATATATTTCAATATTATGGTGGTGATGATTCATCAGTCGGTAATTGTATATTTTATTTATATGTATTTTTTTATTATTATTTAATTATGGATTATTTTATTTTAGTGAGGTGAATACAAGCTTTGAAAACACCAATCATTCTCAATTATAAATAGAGCCACGCAAATTGCTGGTTCTAGACCTACAATTAGGACCACTCTAATTTAATAAAAATCAGATTAAATGTTATCTATTTAATAATATAATAAATCACGCTAAAGTGCTGTCGCAAGGACTACAAATTGGATTTTTTTTTTATATATTTATTTAATTTTAGTATCGGTGTTTTTAAAATTTTAATGGTTCTTAGCAACGAATTCTGCTGATGATAAACCGACATAATTGGACATAAGTTCACATAAAACTTCCTTCACGACTACTAGATGCTCTTGATGTTACACTAAACCTAACCAATACAAGATCTTTGTGATGATAGCATACAAATATAATCCTCAGGGATTATTCATTCTAATTTTTTATTTAGTCCTTATGTTTGGGCGCCATTTTGTTATTCTCTACATAATCTATTTTTGCAATTGAACATTTTTCTTTTGCGGCCTTGATACTTCAACAAATAAATATAAACTATGTAGCGGAAACCAGGATATCGTGAAGTCGGCATGCTTGCAAGGGCTTTGCACTTAGCTCGTCGGTGGGGTGGGTATTTACATCACTCCTTTTTCCAACAAAAAAAATCATGCCGAATTCTCAATATTATATTAGCATGCAACCATCCCAAAGATCTGTGTCAGATGTTATGGCAACCTACTCATTCTACAATACCAACTAAATCATCATTACCACCAACCTAAATTCTTACCAACCCCTCATGGTTAAGCTAATCAGATCTAAATATATTTTCATCATATTAAAAAAATTACAACCATATTTCGTTATAATATATACTCAAATATATATAATTTATTTATATCAATAAAATATTCTACTTTGTTTTTTAAATTCAAAATGTTATTACAATAATTTACTACCTTCTTCATAAAAAAATCTATATAATTTCACCAACTCTCAATTATTCATTCATAATTTAATTTTTATATTATTTAATTTTTTTTTAAATTCATTACAATTATTTGAATATCAAAATTTTTATTGATTTAAAATATTACTTATTTTATTCAAAATAATTTTTCATTTCATATAAATTAATTGTGATCTATAGACAATATCAATTTTTATATTTTTTTTATTCTACAATCTACACTATATATTCATAATATACTAGGTAATTTACAATTTGTCTTTTTTTTTTTTTGTATTTTTTAGTCTAGCTAATTTATATTGCCACTTGTTCCATTAATTTTTTCATCACTTCATATATAAATAATTTTAATATATTCAGAAAAAAACCAATAAACAAAATTTTAAAATAACTCACTTTGATTTTTTTTTATATTGTTTAAGATAAACTTTCCTTACAATTTTTTTATTTTTCCACCGATGATCTTGTGCACAGGACCTTCAGCTGTTGCTACTTTACCAGCAATTTTTTATCTCTTTTTTCTATATTTTTTTTTTGAATAACTTTTCTAAAATTTAAATTTTATTTATTAACATAATCTTTTTCTTTGAATAATATATTCATAAGTGACAATATACTCAACTTTCGAACTAATATATTTCCTAGCTAAAATCTACAATATTCCTACTTCCTCGGTGATCTATTTCCGCTACTTCGTCCTAATACCCTTTTAACCTTCAAGTGTCCTCTTTTACTATTTAGAGGTCATCCTGAAGAACTTTTCTCGGATCATCTATTCTTATTTAAATTTTTCTTCTATGGTCTTGATATATTTAGAATTTTTTCTGCTGGTAACTTTAGATCTTATTATCTGGACTTTCACTATTAATTTTCAGATCGAAAAGTTTTCCTATGCTGCTGCTCTAATTTTTTTTTCTGGTTGACTAATAACTTTTACTTTTTTAAATTAATTGTAGTAACGATAGTATACTAATTTTTCGTTACAACTTTTTTTTTTTGCATTAATTTAAGT
This sequence comes from Rhamphomyia laevipes, assembly GCA_963920725.1. Lineage (NCBI taxonomy): Eukaryota > Metazoa > Arthropoda > Insecta > Diptera > Empididae > Rhamphomyia > Rhamphomyia laevipes. The sequence goes on from OY987261.1 coordinate 2,018,599, forward strand.
TTGAATAAGTTTAAATTTGATTTTTTTTTTAAATTTAAGTTTTGTGCATGATACAAATTTTTTTTGATCACGTCTTATCAATTCAATTATTACTCGCCAACTCTCTCCTCTATCCGATCTTAATTAATTTCTACCTATCTTTTTTTATATATCTTTCTCCCCTTATAATCATTCGATACCTTATTTCTAAAAATCCTTTCAAATCAACTGTATAATTTACTATCTTTCTCACTTTAATTTTTTTCCTACATTACTGTCCTAGGGCTCCACTTAATCCGATATTTTCCTAAAACTTTCCTATCCTTATTTTATCGGAACTCGGCTGTTGCACTGGAAATCAATAATTTATTTCCAACAAATATTATTACCACGGCCAGTTTGACTATTGTCAAATTCAAATTCGAAAATTCAAATTGAATATCAATCGCGTCGCGAATTTGATAGTTAATAATAATAATAAAAATTCATGGTGGTTAGTGTTTTTTTTTTATATATATATAATAAATAATATTAATTAAATCTATATTGTAATAGATTTACATTATAATTAGATAAATATAATAAATTGCCGGTCGTAACAATATATATGGCATTTTATATAAATATTTTTATGTACTTTACATAATTACACTTATATATTTTAAAGTTTAATGTTTAACAAAAAAATGTCTATAAAAAACTGTAAAATCCCACTAATAATTTAAAATTCAATATAATTTTGTTATAATAACTTAAAAATCATTTTAAAAAAATTCAAACTTTTTTATATATATATTTGTACCAGTCGCTCAAAAATTTCTGGTCGAGTAAAACGGCGGCTGTAGTCGCCAAAAAGCGAATCGATAGCGGCTTACATCATACCGAATATTCGTAATAATACCATATTTTTAAAACATAATACCGTTGACTATAACCGAGATTTACGTTATAAAGGAAGTGTATCGGGTTTAAATTTTCACTTTGCAATCTTTCTCTGTTTATAATAATTTAGATTATTTCAATTTATCTGCCTTTATCAGGAATTGATTTTGGTTTAATCAAAAATATCTTGTCAGTAGACCAATAAGCAATTTCCGATAATTTGAACGAAAAGAACGACTCTTATTTAGAAAAATGTGTTTTCACATTTCTGAAACCTAAAATTTAACTATTTTGTATTTAACAATATACTTAAAATTATAATGTCAAAATTATATTAAAGTTAATTAAAAAATAATGCTATTAAAATTTACTTTTTTTTTAGAAGTTTTTTTTTAAATATTGGGCGACAAATATTTAATTTTGGGCAGATATTTTAGGTTATCCCAAAATAATGTTTAAGAAGCATGTTCTAATTTTAAAAAAAGTAAATATTTTTTTCCAGTTTTGATTAATATCGCTTTTAAAATCTCTTCCTCGTAAGAGCACTCGAGTACCACCTGGGTGCTTGTATAAAATATTCATTTTTTAATCTTTAAATTTGTTAAAAGTACTAAAACAAAAGTGAATTATCTTGTTAAATTATAAATTTTATTCGGTTTTAAAATATAACAAAATATTAGAAAAAAAAATTCATTATAATAATAATTAAATAAAAATATTTATATTAAATTATTTCTGGAAATTAATGATATCATTAGGAATCTAAGAAAAAAAAAATTTAATAAAAAATAATTATGTTTATCTGCTTTCAAATTAGTAAATTACCTTTCAATCACATCCACTGCATTTGGTCAATATTACAGCATGCACATCACATATAGGACGGTTGCAAATCATACATACTTTTCGTGTATTTCTTTTTTTCGATCTGGTGATAAGAGGCATATGTGACAGCGTCCACGAATTGGCAAACGTCCAGTAGAATCACGAGCCGGAGCAGATGTAGATGGTACAGTAGTAGGTTGAATTGGCCTTCCCAACATACTTTCGATTCCAGTTTTGGTTTTGAAATTCCTATATACTGTTGGAGTTCTTGCTCGCGAATTTATTGCTGGAAGAGCTAATTATTTGCCCAAATCTTTCAGGAATGTTCTTCTTGAGTCTGTTCTTTTTTTACAATTAGGATTGTTTTCCATAAAAACGATGTAAGCTGCAAATGCTGCCACATCAACTATGTTATAGAAAAATGCCACAGGCCAGCGTAATGTTTTGCGTTTTGTAGTATATCCTGTAACTTGTTTGTCCATATTGTCGACGCCCCCTTTTTTTGAATTATAATAAAGAATAATTTCGGGGTTTTTCTCAGACCATCTGATATAGCTTTATCATTATGTAAAGTAAAAGAATCGCTTTTATATCATATTTTGCGGGCTTTGATGGTATATTGCGTAAACCTTGTACGCCCCCTGTATGGAAATAATTGTTCATCAATAGTGATACAATCTGATGCGACATATTTTGAGCGTAAATTTGTATACAAGATCATGAACAATTCAGAAATAGCTGCTGCTTTATCAGCTTGTAGACGAGACGCTCTTGTGTTATTGTTATCAAAGCGTAAGAACCTGGATATAGCTCTGAAACGATTTAAACCCATAGCAGCACGATAAAGTGGATAAGCTTCGATTTTCCACATCTCACTGACATGTTCAATATTTGAATGGTGAACACCAGCAGTAATAATAATTCCTAAATATGCATTAAATTCCTAAAGATTTTAAATTGAACTTTCATTCTGAACGGACGTGTTTTTAATTCGTTCCGCGTTTTATTAATTTAAAAATAAAAAATTAAAAATTTTTACCAATTAAACAAAAAAAATTAATTGTTTTGTTCCAAATCACTTAAGTTCATTTACCTGGTCATAGTATTTTATATTTGTTGTCGCATCATTTTTATTTATTTTGATAATAAATTTAATATATATTTATTAAAAAACTTTATAATACTGTGGTGTAATCTGACTCTCGCAAAATTATATTAACATTAAATTTGAAAAATATTATACAGTATATACTATATTATTGTGTAATTTAAAACTTTTAAGTTTATATAAATAAATTATTGACCTGTATCATAAGAAATATATATTCAAAGTTCAGTGCCACTTACATTTTCATTTTGCTTTATATACATATAATTATGTCTACAAAGTGTGGAAATATAAATTGTGCGATAGAAGAAAATAACACTGATTGGGTAAACTGTAGTGGAATATGTGGTAAATCGTTTCATCCCATTTGTATTGGACTTAGTAGAAGATCTTCAGCCTGCCTAAAAGATTATCTCAATCTTTTTGCATTTTATTGCAGTGAATGTAAAGATATTTCTCTTGCTCATATCATGATGGCTATTAAATGCAATAACATACATATAAAAAAATTGACAGATTCGATTATGTCGATAGCTACGGATAGTGCATCAAATAGTCAAAATGTTCTTAGCCAACTACAAAAATTTGAAAGAAATAGTAAAAATATTGAGGATCTTACCAATAACTTCGACACTATTAATGAAACTTTTAAATTAAAATTTAATAATATTGAAAATGAGCTTTCTAAACTTAAAGTTTTGGCTAAAAATAAATCTACTCAGGATGAAATTAATATATCACATATATTTGAACTTAAGAACGATCTCGCCTTAATTCACTCCAGTGTTCATAAGTCTGATCTTACAGAAATTTTTCAATCCAAAATGAAAATAATTAATGAAGATCTTAAAGAACATTTTGATAATTCATCCAAACTCTTATCGTACCAATCAGTCAAAATAGATGATATTTCTTCAAGATATTTTGACTTTGGTAGATATCTTGAATTTACTGATAAAATTGATTCTTTAGAAAAAAGTTTCAGCTGTATTAGTGAAGATATCTCTGCTACTCGGCTCAGAACCAACGATATACTTGAGGAACTCAAATTGACAACATATAAGCTAGACAATAACCCGGAACCTAATTCTCTATATGGCGCACCTCACAATTTAACAATTCATGCTGAATTACATGATGCTTGTAAGCGAATAGGGGAACAGGAACTTATTTTAAAGTCGGCAGCATCTGACAATACTATTAGTACTGAATCAACATTTTTACCCGAAATTGCTACCAATATACCACAAGTACACAAATTTGGGACTACATGGACGCAACCTGAATGGGATGAAAGAATCTCCAAATTTGATAAAGTTAATAAAGTTAATATAATTAAAAAAGTCTCCAAGCCTAAACATCGTAGTAAAGAAATAGTTAAAGAAATAGTTAATTTATCATCTAATAATGATTTGGATGTTTATTATCTTAAAGAAGCTCCGCTACATGCAGATGATACTTGGGTGTATAATCTATTTAAAACTAAATTTCATATTTCTGTAAGTAACATTAAAAATATTAAACCAAAAAAATTAAAGATTACTAAGCCTAAATATAGTTGTTTTAAAATACAATTGCCATTAAAGTATAGGTGGCTATTTATTAATTCCATTAATGATATTTTTTTTTCGGGAAAATTAGAATGTCACTATGGAAATCTAAATCTAAATCTAAAAATATAATAAACACTAATGATAATAATAACAATGACAACTATAATACCAATATTAATAATAACGATGTAAATAATAATAATAATAATAATAACGATAATAATAATAATAATAATAATAATAATAATAATAATAATAATAATAATAATAATAATAATAATAATACTGATAATAATAGCATGAATAATAATACAAACAAAGATAATAATATTATTTCTATTAACGATAAGGACGATAATTGCGAATACAGTATTAATGACGCAAATAATAATAATAATAATAGTAAGAATAATAGTAATGATGATGATAATAATAATAACAATTTTACTAATATTAAGCCTAGCATAAATAGTAATAGTAATTTAAATAGCATTAAGACTAGATTGAATAGTAATAATAATAATAGTAAATATGTTAATAATAATAGTAAAAACACCTTCAGAAGAACATTGTCGAAAAATTTCCAGAAATTCCAAACCTTTATCCAGGGACCAACCTTAAATCCTCTTACTCCTGTCAATGACATTCCCAGTACATATACAGACACATACAATCATGACATTCCTAGTACATATAGAGACACATCTCGTACGGAATTATCTTTTGTGGACCCTTTAATACCTCCTAATGTTAGAATGACAATTAACTCAGCTGATAGTACTGAAAATCGTTATCTGTTATCACGTTTTAGAGATACAAGAATTTATAATAACGCAAGAATTTATCTAGCATATTTACACGATAAATCTAACACTGTCTGTATAGAAGGCAAAACTAAAATGAATGTCATAATTGCAATTCAACAAGAAGGATTACCAACCGACCTTAACACTTTGCGCAAATTTTATTACAATTTTCATGAAAGTATCGGTATCTCCCCAGAGCAAGTAGAATGTGATCTCTCTTCATATGCTTCTCACTTAAGCTCTAAGAGAATTTCACATTTACATAAATCTCGTGAAGATACTGCCAAGTTTTTTCGTGCCTTGCCTGAAAGAAAATCTCAATTTTGGTAAATTAACATCTCCAACGCCATTACTTAAAACCACCACTTCTAAGCCTAAAGATTTAAAGATTTTTTACCACAATTGCGGTGGTATTAGAGGTAAAATTAAAAACCTTTTCATTGATTCCAAATCTTGCAATTTTAATATAATTATTATAACCGAAACATGGCTAAATTCTTCTTACAAAAATGAAGAAATTCTAGATAGTAACTGGTCAATCTATAGAAATGACAGAGATTATAGTTATACCGGTCTTTCTAGGGGTGGCGGTGTTCTAATTGCTGTCCATAACTCATTGTCAAGTGAAGAGGTCACTACTGATCAGTCATTGTCCTTTGAACATAAAATTATTAGAATTTGTCTTGGTACTAAATTTATTTATATTGGTACAGTATACATTCCTCCAAACTCTGAGGACTCGAATTATAGAGAAATTTTTGAAATCTTTCATTCAGTTAACACCAAATTACAAGAGAAGGATAATATGTTTTTCTTTGGTGATTTTAATCGTCCAAATATATCGTTTAAAATTGACGAATCTGATAATTGCCTACTTCCAGCTAACCTTTCTGACGATATTGATATAAGCTTAATTGAAACTTTTTATAGCAATGACATGCAACAAGTTGTTGAAAATCCAAATTCCAATGGTAAATGGCTGGATTTGATCTTTACTAATGCATATGGAGAAGTCGTAGTCTCTGCTGCTAGTAATGCAGAAAATCTCTTTACCAACACGGTCCATCATTCAGCCATCATAGTAGAATTACCAATCTCTGTTGTTAATCATAGTAAATCTTACAATAATTCAATTGTATATAATTTTAAAAATGCAAATTATGAATGCATTAACAATGAATTATCTTCAATAGAATGGACAAACCTTTTATCGGGGAATAATATCGATGAGATTATCACAAATTTTTATAACACATTATTTCTCGTCGTTGATACACATGTACCAAAAATTAAAAAAAAAAATAAACTGTCAGAACCTTGGCTTAATAGTAACCTAAGATCCTTGCGCAATCAGAGAAACAAATTATATAAATTGATTAAATCTGGTAATAATAGTAGTAGAGATCTGCAGTCAGAGTATGAGATGCTAGCTTCTGAGTTCACTATCAAATCGCGCGAATCGTACGAGTCATATGTTAACAATGTTGGCGAAAACATAATAAAAGATCCAAAAAAATTCTTTGATTTCGTTAATATTAAAAGTAAAAGCTCGGGGTACCCAAATACTATGTATCGGAGTTCTACACAATCATCCTGTCCCCGAGAAATATGTGATTTATTCGCTGACCGTTTTGCTGAGGTTTTCTGCCCTCAAGTTACTCCATCAAATATGGCATCTGTGGACACTCAGGGTCCTTTACTTATAGAAAATATAGTTTTAACTTTAGACGACGTTACTAATGCGCTTATAAATCTTGACATAAATAAAGGCCCTGGTCCTGATAAAATTCCACCAATTTTCTTAAGTAACTGTTTGGCAGCATTAGCATTACCTCTACAACTAATGTTTAATAAATCGCTTGCACTTGGAGTATTTCCATCTATATGGAAACGTTCATTTCTTACACCTATCCATAAGGACGGCGACAAAAAAAATGTTGACAACTACAGAGGAATCGCCATTTTATCATCAATACCTAAATTATTTGAGAAAATTATATGTGATAAAATGACCACTTTGATTAACCCAATTCTCAACGAACAACAACATGGTTTTAGAAAGGGGCGGTCAACAACTACTAACTTAACAGTCCTAGTTTCTGACGTTCTTTGTGGTATGGAAAAAGGTCACCAAATTGATGCCATATATACAGATTTTAGTAAGGCATTTGATCGGGTTGACCATCACACTCTTATTTGTAAATTAAAGAAAATGGGGATAGCCGGCGCACTATTGAATTGGATTAAATGCTATTTAAACAGTAGGACGCAAAATGTTAAATTTCAAGGGTTTTTATCAAAAGAAATTTTAGTCTCTTCAGGCGTACCCCAGGGTAGTCACTTAGGACCTCTACTTTTCAATATCTTTATAGCGGATTTATCGGTAGTACTAAGTGATATATCACATAATTTTTATGCAGATGATCTAAAAATTTATCATAATATTGACTCCCCAATGGATGCTGCATTTCTCCAATCTAAATTACTAGCTCTTGACCAGTGGTGCATTCAAAACAAGTTGCATCTTAATACAAATAAATGTCACTTAATTAGATTTTCAAGAAAAAGGACAACGTCGAAATACGACTACTACTTAAATAATACCTTACTTGAAAGTGTAAACCAAATTACCGATCTTGGTGTATTGCTTGACAATAAATTAAATTTCGACCTTCATTATGATAGAGTAATTGCAAAAGCATACAAAATGCTAGGGTTTATCAAAAGAAGGGCCCGTGAATTTAAAAATGTATGGGTTACTAAATCATTATACTGTTCACTTGTTCGACCGATCCTTGAATATGCGTGTCCTATTTGGGACCCTGTTTTTGAAACACATTCCAATAGAATCGAGTCAGTGCAAAAACAATTTTTATTATTCGCCCTAAGAGATTTACATGACCCTAGAGATTATGAAAATTTGCCACACTACACAAATAGGCTCAAAACATTAAATCTTGTATCTCTCTCGTCTAGAAGGACCCTACTTACATCATGCTTCACGCTAGATATCTTAAAAGGTGATATCGCCGTTGAGTACATATCTAGTAGAATAATACTAAATGACGGCATTCGGCAAACTAGACATACAAAGCTTCTCAAAGAATACCCGCATAGAACAGAATACGCGAAAAATGAACCAATTAATAGATGCTGCGCTACTTTCAACAAACACAACGATCATTTTTCACCATCTGTTACAAAACTCACGTACAAAAAAAGACTGCTTTCCGTCCTCAAATAATCATGACAAATTTCATTTCCATCCCATCCGCCATATCCCATTTATTTTATTTAAAATATTATTAAGTTTTTTAATTGACGATGTTAAAATTAATAACTAAGAAAATGTACCTTGTTTTTGGTTAATAAATAAATAAACTCTTCCTCAGTAAATTCTTTCCAAATCTGTGGATTTTGGGCATTGCTAAGCTCTGTTATAACTTTTTTGGCTTTCCGATTAGTTTCTCTTATTATTATATTACGCATATTATCATCGAAGAAGCACTTAAACGTGTCAATTGAAAACAAAATTTGAGTTGAACGAACTCTAGACCACCTTTTTGTCGTAAAATATTGTGACACATCACTCTATGATTAGGTGGGGGATTAATACTCCATTCTAACTTATCTTTACCATAAAAAAAATTTGAGGATACACTTTGTGCTGCAGTGTTCAAATTGTCGAATTCAATATCAGCTACAGATAAAGGTCTTATCATATCTTCATAGTCGGAATCATTATTTTCATCAATATTCCCCTCTATTGATTCATTACATTCAAAAACATCTTCTACATCCGAATCTTCTAAATTATGGTCTTGTGTATTTCCAGCTGGTGGAACATAGTCTTCATCATTATTATCATCAGAATCAAAATCGCTGTCTTCACTTTCATCGTGTAGTAATTTTTTTAAAAAAATATGTTGTTCCTCGTGAGACATATTTCCAAAATTTCTTGCTCCCATTTTTACTATATATTTTGAAATTTATTTATTAAAACCAAATAAAAATTATAAACTTACCTTTTTGCTCAAATTACTTTCAATGTTGAATGGAAAAAAATAAGAAAATTTCACTACACAAAAATGTTCGGTACTATTTACTCTACAAAATAATATGATATAAAAAAATAATATTCTTTTATGTCAATCGTTTAGTTATTCTCTAGTTCACAATTAACGGTACCATATTTATAAAAACTATGTAATTGCAAGAACTCCTATATAATATGTTTGTGTCACCCAGGTGGTACAAGTGTGCGGGATGATAAAAAAAAAATCGTATGCACATAAAGGTTAATTATGCCCAGTCACTTACGTATGAATTACCATCACACTTTTAATTAAAAAAGATGTTATTTTATTTGGAAATTATTCATACCCAGTCAATTGAGTCAATTTAACAAATTTCGTATCAATTACCTTTACACTTTTGATTAACAATTTTTTTTGTTTTAAGTAATCATGCCAGTCAATTAAGGTAACTTAAAGATTAAATAGCATTCAACATCCAGTCCCATAATAACCCATCAAATTCAATTCCTAATTTATAGTTTTTTCTAATCATAGAAAACTAATTATATTTGTAACAATTTCTTATATTTAATCGATACCAGCATAATCTGTATTATCCAGCATTCAACATATGAAGTTAATAAATTGTAACAAAACTAATAAATATGATCATAATACTAACCCACTTATACGGATGATAATTTATTATTCCCCTTACATTTATCATCATACAATAGCGGCGACTAGATAATATTCATATAAATATAATTATTTTCTTTAAATTTAAGTATATTTCATTTATAGTATATACTAAAATTATCATATTGCAATTTTTTTATATCAATATATTCACATTACCAAAATATGCGTAATTAAATTAAATATAATACTTCAATCGTTTTTTAAATTCTAAATTAAATCTATTTTAAGCATTATTTGTATAATTATTTCATTAAATAAAATAAATATTATGCTGGCAACACATTTCATTATATTAGCACGAGTTTCTAAATGAATCTGTGTTAGGAGTATACGTACCTGATTTGGCTACACTGATTATTGGTTTTAGTGAGATAGTATATACCTGTATTAGACGATAGGTAATACTTATTAAATATAATATAGTAAGCACGTGTTTAATAAATATAAATAGATTGAATTTAAAATTTAATTTCTAGTATTTTTAGTTGTAAATTGTAAATTGTTGTAAATTGTTTACTCTTTTGTGATAAGGAAAGACGTTACCAGTTAAAATTATTGCGTTAATATATAATTAATAAAATGTTGCAAGTTCTGTTAATTATAAAGTGGAATTTAGCTTTTGTCATAAAGCAAGATATCACTTGTGAAAATTATTTCGATAATTATATATTTATTGAAGTGTTTCAAATTGTGTTAATTATGAATTGGAATTTTTTTTTCGGAAATTATTTCGATAATTAGCTATATAATTAATAAAGTATCACAAATTGTATTAATTATAAAATGGAATTTTGTGTTTGGTTCATCATGTTATCATTATATAAATTAATTCAGATAAATATATACATATATGTTTGACGGAATAAAATATATTAATTTAAAGTACCTGGTACAAATAATCAAAATTTATGCAGACATTTTTCCTCCATTTTTTTAATTTTTATATTTTAGCTTATCATATTTAATTATATATATATATATATATATATATATATATATATATATATATATATATATAGATTTTTGAAATAAGGAAATTATTTTATCAAAAATTATTATATTTACTGTTATTTAGTGAAAAAACCAGTATATTCTAAATAATCGTTATTTAAATAATTCACATTCAAAAACAGCACTCAACAGCAACATTTAGGAAACAACAACATTCAAAATACAACAATACATATTATTTGAGAATTTTAAATATGTCTCCACATTAAATGTTTTATAATATTTTATTATAAAATTATTTAGCTAATCCAACTTCATAAACTACATAATGCGAATTTAACATAGGTAATATAAGAAACAGTATTCAAATCCAATGTAATTAATAGTACCTTGAATCAATAATCAATGAATTTCCTTTCTCAAAATGTAATTTTTTATGGCACACAATTAAGTAATTTTAAAATCGAGCATAATATATACCATTTATATCATTCTAAGAATATTTATCCCACACAGCAAAATTATCTATAGCAATATTCTATATTTTAAACACAACAATCAGCATTATCATTTAATATTAAATAACATTCAACAGACAACAACCAACAATAACCAATCAATTTCAATTTTTAAAATATCAATATTTATAGCACACAAAATTAAGTATAATTGAAAAAAAAAATATATAATATATGAATACATATGAACATTTATTTAGATCGTAGCAGAAATTTAGCCATACATCAGAAATTGTCTATAGTAATATTCAACATTTAAAGTACAACAATCTGTATTATGTTTTAAATTAAATTATGTTCAACAGCCAACAATCTACAATAACCAATCAAATTCAATTTTTAAAACATAATTTTTTAAAAACACAAAATGAAAGAATTTCATTCGATTTATACTAAATATCTAATATGATTTAATCGATATGTTTCCCCATCATAATCTGTATAATCCTGCATTAAACATTTCGCATTAAAATTGAAATGCAGCATTCAACAGCCAGCTTTTAAAAATAATTAATAAAAAAAACTATAATGCTTACTCACTTAAATGGATGATAATTACTCCTTTTGCTTGTGTTATTGTACTAGTGGGACTAACAAAAATCCAATCATATTTAATTCTAAAATTATTTGAAATTATTTTCTAAAAAAATATTATATTTAATATTACTCAGTATATAAAACTAGCATAATCTATGTTATCTGGACATTCAACATTTTGCATTCAAATACTATACATTCATCAGCAAAATTTAAGAAAACAATATCCATAATGCAATAGCATACATAATAGTAACCGTATTTAGGAATTTATAATATAATCACCCCTATTATAGAAATCGACTCGACTCCCGCCTCGCTAGTCGCCTCTAACTTCGCCATTCGACTCGACCGACGAATAATTTGGTATGATGTAAGCCGCCTCGCTATTAAGCGAGTCGAATGTTAAAAAAACGGCAACTCTTTGCTTATTATTTTGCTTCATTGGCAGCACAGCTGTTTTTGACCTTAATTTTGAAGTTTTTATTTTTATAGTGTAGAATTGTAGAATTTAAATTTAAAGTCAAATAATTAAAATAATTTTTAACTATTTTACAATATATTATTGTTAAGACATTTGTGTTAAACAAATTTAAATTAAAACAAATTTAATAAATGGTTTTCAAATTTTGTTGTATTTTGTTAAACAGTAAAGTTTATAAATGAGCAGCATAAAATTATTCATATTCAATGTATTTGCCGTTGAAAATAAAATAATTTGATAATTTTAAAAATATATTTTTTTATATATATATGGCATATTATATAAATATTTTTATGTACTTTACATAATTACACTTATATATTTTAAAATTTAATATTTAACAAAAAAATGTCTATAAAAAACTATAAAATCTCACTAATAATTTAAAATTCAATATAATTTTGTTATAATAACTTAAAAATCATTTTAAAAAAATTCAAACTTTTTTATATATATATTTGTACCAGTCGCTCAAAAATTTCTGGTCGAGTAAAACGGCGGCTGTAGTCGCCAAAAAGCGAATCGATAGCGGCTTACATCATACCGAATATTCGTAATAATACCATATTTTTAAAACATAATACCGTTGACTATAACCGAGATTTACGTTATAAAGGAAGTGTATCGGGTTTAAATTTTCACTTTGCAACCTTTATCTGTTTATAATAATTTAGTTTATTTCAATTTATCTGCCCTTATCAGGAATTGAATTTGGTTTAATCAAAAATATCTTGTCAGTAGACCAATAAGTAATTTCCGATAATTTGAACGAAACGAACGACTCTTATTTAGAAAAATGTGTTTTCACATTTCTGAAACCTAAAATTTACCTATTTTGTATTTAACAATATATGTACTTAAAATTATAAAGTCAAAATTATATTAAAGTTAATTAAGAAATAATTCTATTAAAATTTACTTTTTTTACATATTTTTTTATTACTTAATTATGCCCAGTCACTCACGTATGAATTACCATCACACTTTTAATTAAAAAACATGTTATTTTATTTGTAAAATATTTATACCCAGTCAATTGAGTCAATTTAGCAAATTTCGTATCAATTACCTTTACACTTTTGATTAACAACTTTTTTTGTTTGAAGTAATCATGCCCGTCAATTAAGTAAATTAAAGATTAAATAGCATTCAACAGCCAGCAATCTACGTCCTATAATAACTCATCAAATTCAATTAATAATTTATAGTTTTTTATAATCACACAAAACTAAGTATATTTGTAACAATTTCTTATATTTAATCGATACCAGCATTATCTGTATTATCCAGCATTCAACATATGAAGTTAATAAATTGTAACAAAACTAATAAATATAATCATAATACTTACCCACTTATACGGATGATAATTATTCACCTTACATTTATCATTGTACAATAGCGGCGACAGTGTTTTTCTAGATAATTATTCATATAAATATAATTATTTTATTTAAATTTAAGTATATTTC